>VYZU01029630.1:44607-56486 GCA_013401355.1 Ceyx cyanopectus | reverse complement strand
CCCTGGCACTGCTGGGTTCATGACTGGACTCTATTAAAGGTCTTTTCCCATCAAAATGATTCTATGAAGTGGAGCACAAGCTTCTTTTATTTATTTTAATCAGTACACAATTTCCAGGCTAAAAAGTTTTCAGTTTTTTAGCTCCTTCAGCTCTAGTGGCACCACTGAGGGAACTGAGCTACCTTTGCTTGGTTTAAAATAAGGGCCAGTAGAACAATGTATTGAGCCACTACAAGCAGCAGCCCTGTCAGGTATTTGCTCATACAGCAACTGGAAGCACTTTAATCCTACCACTCAAATATATATATATGTATATTGCTGCATAAATATATTACAGTCCAGATAAGAGAATGCAGAAGGATGAAGTGAGAAGAGGGTGAGGTGAACGTGTCAAGTGTTCAGAGGAAAAGGTTCAGACGTTTTCACATGAAAAAGCAAAGAGAAGAAGAGAGTTTGACTGGAAAGTGAAGATAGTCAACAGAAAACTGTGCCCTGAAAGGAAATAAGAATGAACACCTGCCAGGAAAAGACTGACTTGGAAATCCTTCTGAGAGCTCCTACTCTGACAAAGCAAGAGGCTGGTGAACACCAGGAAAGACTTCCATGCAGCCTCTGCTGGGGCAGTTGTTAAAGCATGGGATACTGGAAACAGGGCACAGATACAGCCAGAGGGGTAAAGGAAGGAAGCAGGACAGAAAAGCTTAAAGATGAGTAACTGTACAACTTGAAGTAGACAGCAAATACATCAAGCTACACACAAATGAAATAATATTTCAGGTTTTAGTTAAAATATGCAAACAGTCAGCAAGTTTCACCTGCAAATGTCCCACTGCTAATACTCAGCAGTTAATTAAAATGCAAAGTGACTGCACCATAAAACATTCTGAAACATTTTATGAAGTTCCACTGCAAAATACTACAGGTACTGAAGTCCTTGGGAGAGTTCAGGGGTAGCAGACTGCATTGCAGGCAGCCTCTGTGGGGTGGCTGTTAATATAATGTACACCTTTGGGGACTTACAGTCACTCCTCATTCTTTCACAGAGGGAGAAAAGGGAGAAAAGATGATGAGGTCACTGAATGCTTCAGCTGCTGCAAGCTGCTGGGCTCTGCTCTTGACTGGAGTGAAGGGAAGCTCAGCATCCAGTGTGGGCTGTGGGAGAAATCAGAGTGGGAAGGAAATCACTTGAGAAGAGTTCCCTGCAGTGACACACAGAAGGAAATTCCCCTTTCCCTCAAGACATCTGCAGAAGCACCAAGCCAACAGTGACCACTGGCAGGCAACAGCTTGGCTCTGTGAGGTGTCTGGCTGACAGGACACTTAGTGTGGGACAAAAACCAGCAGAAAATGCTTCTGATGAGGGAACTGGGGGAGCTCTTGATTCTCCTGCCTCCCAGTACTCTGGACACACAGATTTAGAACAAGCAAAGCACTGGACTGGCAGGCAGAGGGGAAATGTGCAGAGATGCAGTTGTTGTACTGAGGGGAATCCCCTCCTAGAAGGAGAGGTTGAGATGGGGGGGTTCAGCCTGGAGGAAAAGGCTCCAGGGAGACCTTCTGGGGCCTTTCAGGGCTCTGTCAGAAAGATGGAGACAGAGTTTTGAGCAGGGCCTGTTGGGACAGGACAAGGGGGGATGGTTTCACCTGAAAGAGGGAGATTCAGACTGGGGAGAAGGAGAAATTGTTTCTGAGGATGGTGAGACCCACCAGAGAGGTCACTACCCCATCCCTGGCACCATCCCAGGGAAGGTTGGGGGGTCCCTGAGCACCCTGCTCTAGCTGCAGGTGTCCCTTGGAAAGGTCCTTTCCAACCCAAACAGTTGTGTGACTCAAATGTCAAATGATTGTTTATACACAAAACCATTTCAAAGCAGCAGCCACAGTTAAAGATCATGGATCAAGTGCCATGACTTTTGTAACAGAACTTTTGCTAGATTATTTCCCCAACATAAGCAGTAACTCAACTTTTAAAGAGAACTTTCCACATGAGACAAAGGAAACTCTACACCCAAACTCTTAACAGTTTGGAAGGCCAGGCCATTCATTCTGTTAATAAATTTTTACAAGGAAATTCACAAGAAATATAATTTAAAGGATCAATTTGATAGGAATCAGGCATTATTCTGTTACAAGTGTCTCAATTCATCCTATAGTCATCATCTGCAACATGAAACAACAGTGGGAGCCCAAGCAGGGAACTGTGGCTTGTGTTTGGAGTAAGTGGCTTGATAACATCTTGCAGAGTTTAATTTCCTTGGTGCAGTAACTGATCCCATAGGAAAGTTTCTCAGTAATGTAACATGCAGACTGTCTTAGTCAAACTTGAAGGTCAACTCACCTTATTAAAAGGGTTTCTGCCAATGAATGTCAAATCACTACATGAAATATCTGAAAAAATAAGAATATGAAAAAAAAAAGTTAGCCTGATGCTGCAAAAGCTGAAAAAAACCAGTATTGCTATCTGAATTTACAGGAAAAAAAAAATATAAACAAAAAAATATACACTCACAATCCACAGTGGATAAAGGAGGCTTTGCTAAAAGAATCCATAGGCCAACCAAGCTACAAGGACAGGGATTTCAAAGATAAATATCTAGACTATCAGCAAACTTTAGAATAAACACAAGACCCCAGCAATACATGACATAAACAGCTTTAAAATATCCACCTGTTTGATGTATTTTTGGTTCTCCAGGCTGAGCAAAGTTGGTCTCTGTGCAGATCTCCTTCTCTGGACTGCACATGGCAACATCTTGTCCCTGTTCTGCAGGGGATAGTTCCATCTCTTCCGTGCCATCCACTGCTTCTAGTTCACTGCTAGGATTTTCTGGCATCTGAAAAACAGGAATATTCACTGTTCCTCACACTCTGAGAGGCTCAGATGTCTGAAGTAGAGAGATTTGCTTCTCAGAGAGCCAAAAGAACAGCATCAGTGAAACCAGGTGGACATGAGGCAGCACCTGTAACACTAGGAAGCTTGGTGTGTTTCTTTATGCCTACAGTAAAGTGAATTTTGTCAGCTTTTCATGCAGAAAGCACAAAAAGAGGAAAAGGTGGCCAGGACATTCAAGGGACATGCTGGTTTCTGCAATGTCAAACCAAGTTCACACAGCAAATCCAACAGGTCTTGTTTCTGTGACAGGGTTTTAACTCCAGACAGTGTACAGATGATCTCTTGATGATGATCTAGAAATTTCTGGGGCTAATAAAAATAAGGGTTTTCTCCCAATAATAATAACATAAAGCACATATGTGAACTGTGCATGGCTTACCTCAGTTCCCTCTGCTGTACCAGCAACTGGACTGTGCTCATCTGCAACTGTGGAGATGCTGAAAGAGAAATCAAAGTGTTTTCATTCTTCTCAATCATCTTCATCACTCACCTTCAACCAGCTTTTGACTTGCCCAACTGCTCTTACAATGTGTTCTGCAGTTACTCTTTCTGGTCTGGCACTGGCCAGCTCAAATTATCTGGGGAATAAAAAGAAACTTCTACCCCAGCAGCAAAATGACATTCAGACAAAGCTCTTAATATTTGCTTGAGGGAGGGAAAAAGACATCAAGACTTTGCAGCCTTTGTCACTGCCAGATTGGGAGGCAATATTTACAGGGTATTAATATTAGTTCTTTCAGTTAAAATACTTGTAGAGTTTTAATTAAAAGCTGCCTTAACATGTCTACCTTTGTTCAAGAAAGCCACGAGGGAGTTTTTCCAGTGGGGGTGTTTTTCCAATAGGAAATTGGTGCATTTTCAAGTTCTGTGGTGGGTGGAAGCCTTTGGGCACTGGTGTGGTTTGCTTTGCAGTTGTATCCTCAGGGTTAGGGAGAACAGAAGGAATTCTCTGAAGCAAAGATCTCCTGGATGATCTTGGTGTTGCCAGCTTTTCAGAAGCCAGCTGGGAATGTCTGTGAGGTGTCTTTGTAAGCAAGTCTGAAAAAAAAGCATTTCATGTTTCATTCCTCCAGGAGATTCCAGAAGATGAATGAACTGTTTGCATTCCAGCTAACACCAGAATTGTTTTCTGATTACTGAATTGACTTATACAAATATTGTATTAAAATCTTATATACATTACAAAAAGAAACAAAAAAAAAGGTGTCAAGAGTAGGTCAATAAATTACTTCCTTAGTAATAAACTTAATAAATTCTGTTGACTCTACTTAGTAATGACCAACCCTTCACAAAGAACCTAAAATGATGAGACTTGCTGCTCTAATTAACAAGTCCACCTAGTGAAAGCTGTCATTAATTTCTGTCTCACTTTAGGTAATTTTAACAGAATTCAAATTACATGGATTCAGAATTGATTCTTAAATCATATTCTCTGCTAGGCCTTGCTTAAACCCAGTGTTGCTCAAAGCTTTTCAGAAGATCTGTGCTAATGAGAGGTGTACAAAAAAAAAAAATGCTGATGTTCTGATGAGGAAAAATCAAATGGGAAATTCAACATCAGTTTACAAACTAGAAATGGGAGAGAAGCAGAAAGGCTCCCAATGAGGCAAGGATTGCTGGAAATACTGGCTTTGCATAGATTGCAGTAAGAAAAGAGACTAAAATTGAAGTTATATTTTGAGTATCTGCTAATATATATATATAGATAGATAGATATAGATATAGATATAAATATATTACAGACTGGGATTACCACAATCTTGTTGAACATGAATATAGATGGAGGATCTATTTATTTGCAGCTTTGAGGACAGCACTGCAAGAGATTTAGTTAAAAGTCAAAATCCTGTCTTTACAAACAGAGGACATGAGGCTGCTTTGACTTGGATCAATAGGTTCAGCAGCCAAAACTGGGAATTCTCAGATTAAAATTCCATTGTTAACCACAGGCTGAAAAAACATCAACCAGCTGCTGTCACTTCTCTCCTCAGCAGAGATTTCATGGAGCCAGAAGCACTCCAATCAGGACATCCATGTAGAACAGTTTTCTTTGGATCCCTGACATAATTAACCACTAGTTGAAATACGAATTGTGCCCAGTATGGGAGCTGTATCCAGTACAAACACCACAATTCCTCTTCCCAGTGAGACTGGTTAACCTCTCCTTCAGCACTTTTCAAGTCACAGAAATCACCACTAAGCTTCACCCACCTGGGTTTTTCATAGGGCTTTCAATCCTGAAAAATCCTCCTTCAAAAACCACTTTTTCTACTTCTGGTAGTTTCTCCTGATGTTCTCCATCAGCAGCTCTGTCTTGCTTCATTTTATCCCTCAGAGTTGCTTTTATAGCTGCAAGTCTGTTTCGGGCAGCAGCTCTTCCAGCTTCTCCCACCTTTGCTTTAGCCACTCCATTTGGAACTGTCTTCTTCTGAAATGGGAAGACAGTTTTGGAGACATCTGGAAGCTTCAGAGAGAAGCTGTTGCACAGGAACACCCAGAGATGGCAGCCAGCATGAGAGATGCTGGATACAAGGTCTCCATCTCCAGAACCCCTTGGGCTGCCTTTCAGCTATGTAGTTTGTGATGAAGGATTATTCATAGAGGGTTTGAAGTTCCTTTTTTTTTCCTTATTTTCCTAACAACTGCAGTGAACATGATTTAAAACAGTGGGATACAGGGACTCCTAGTGGTAGGGAGACAAAGTCAGTGCAGGACAGGCACTAGTGACCCAGTGAAGTCTCTCCTGGCATTTGATTTTCCAAAGTTTTATGTCTTGTACCATTTTTAGGGGGCTAACATCTGGAGGCAGCTCACACAGACAACACTCCCTCCAGTTTCCTCTGCCTGGAGTCAACCTTCCTATCATCTGATGAGGAGCTGAGCAGCCTCCAGGAGATTAGGGAATATGGCTATGACTTGTTGTACAGTCATTAGAAGAATTTGCATATTCCAAACAATCAAGTAGACAAAATAGCTTAACATTAAAGCTTCTTTTGCAGTAAGAACTTACTGCTGGATAGCATCAGATCCATTTGTACTTGTAAAATGAGCAGTTTAACACTACCCCATGGTGCTGTCTTCATGGGATACCATTAGAGTTCAGCATTCCCAGCTCCAAACTGGCAATCCCTGCCAAATTCCTGCAGTTTCCTTTCCAGTTAAGTCAATGCCAATACCAGTGGGTAAATTTCTATTCTACATTAAATAGATTTGTTTTGCTTACAAAGAGTCCAATGGCTCCAAGAGAGTCATTATTAACACTTAGTTCTGATTGTCCCAGCCAAAAGAAGCAACTGGTATTGCAAACACCAACCAATACAAGTGTGCTTGGGAGATACAAGGGAGAAGGGTTTGTCTGGAGAGAAATTTCACTGCATTTTTAAGCACCAGCATCTAAAGAAGCCAGGCTTTAGAATTCTACTTAAGAAGAGCATTCATTCCTGCATGTTATGTGAGGAACTGTTGCACCTTGATGCCTTAGGAGACACACTTAGGGGACAGTTGTACCTTGGTAATTGCTTTGCTTGGGACATCAAGTGGCTGCCACTGATTGTCTTGAAGCTTCTTTAGGTTATCAAATTTTTTATTCACATCTTCAATCTGTTGGAAAACCCAGAAAAAGCCACTTTTAATTTGTAGGAATTTAGCAGATTCATAATATTTCACAGAAGCAAATTAAATCACCAACCAATATTAATTATTAAAGTATTAAATATTCTTATACAGTTGACATGAGGGTTACACTAACAGCTTCAGCTTAAGATGTCCAGGCTGCTCTCATTTCTTCAGTTTAAAGGTTGGCAGGGGAAATATGGGATTGTTCAGAGAGCTCCAACACCCAAAATGAAGGAGCCAGTTCACAACAGCCACATTTAAGGAACACAAAGCAGACATTGCCCAGGCTGTATCCAAACAAGCAGGAGTCTTCCACTGTGTTGGCAACACTCTCTGCAAGCTCTGTTTGCTCTTTCAAACTGCTGGCCTGAGCAGCTTCCTGATGCAACCTGCTTGTTCATGACAAACTGGCTCTGCAGCATTTCCTCCTGATGGATACTCAGCCTTGTTCCCCTTGGCTAGTTAAGGCCACACAAGGCTTATTTATGTACAGTAGACTAGTCACTGATGTGATGAGTCCTTGACATTCCTGACCTTGAAATCAGATGACACAATGAAGGCAAAAAGGGACAGAGACTGGCCCATGAATTACAAATCCTAGTGGACCAATATATATATATACATACACACACAGATATACACCAATCATACCATATACTGCTATGATTCACTATCAGAATGTGTTAAACAAGAACCTGCATTTTTTACATTCAAAAAATAACTAGAATCTGGATATTCAAACCCCAAAATAAAATTGTTTCATTCCACTGTTGGTAAACAACCCCAACAACTTTATTCTGGTAGGTTAACATGCAATCACATACCTGAAAATGAACCATATCCCAAAAGCCATCCAAGTCTGTACAGGTTGTTTCTTTTTCCCCTCTTTTAAATTCACAATTATCCACCAGTCCTTCAAACTGCTTAAACCTTTCTGCTACAAGCAGCCTTGTCTGACCAATTGTGGTGTGAATGAGATCTTGAGCTTACAGAAACAAGAAAACAATCAAGAACATATTGAAATAATCCATTATTTCACAATTATAAAAGCATTTGAAGAGTCTGGAATTTGTTTATTGTTTGAATTATGTTCAGCTAGTGCAGACCTGCAATGCAATTCAGATGGAACATACCTATCCACTGAACTGCTCCAAGCTTCCTTCAAGATAAATGTGATAATCTCTAAGATAAGCACTGATGAATCACCTTCATTTTCCCAGAGGAGGACACTTATTCTACATTAAAACCTCATTTTCTTTTAAAAACTCATCTTGGTTAAAGTTCATCCATTAAAAAACACTTAAAAGTGACAAGACAAAAATTATTTCAGTGTGTACTTTGTTCAGTGTCAGCAGCTATCATGTCAAGTGCTACACCCACATTTTACTACCAGGAGATGCTTTCTTTGCTCTGAGGCAGCTACAACTCTAAACTTTACCCAATTTAGCTTTTACTAAGCACTGCAGACAGTGCTACTTTGTAAATCATATACATGTATTTCCCTCTGTCCCTTTCAGTTATCACAATGCCCCTTCTGGTGCCAATAATAGTTTCCTCTTACCATCCTCTGGGATGTCCAGGTCAAGTTTTCCATCCCACTGGAGGCACTGAGACAGCAGTCTCTCTGTCTCAGACTGAAGAATGCTTCTAAAAATAGTGAAAAAATCAGGTTTGGGAGAATATTCTAGAGTGCTGCCACTGCTTGTGACTGTTAATGACCACTATCCTTTGGCTTTCAGAAAAGGTCCAGTCTGGGAGCAGAAGCCAGCAGATGAGATTGGCATAGCCTGCTGACTGGCTGAGATCCAATTTATTTTCTACTACCTTCAAGCTTGTGTTCCTTAGGACAAGGTGTTAGCCCTCAGGATTTTACATTCTTTGCCCTAACTGTACAAAGGGAAGACTGGAATATGTGTCTGCTCAGCTCACAGCTGACAGGCACCAACCACCATAAGCTGATCTTCAGTAGATGTCTCATCACCCATGTGAAGAGCCTCAGAACAGACACCAGGGAAGTGAAACAAATGCACACAAACCTGAAATAGGGCACATCATGCACTTGCTCTCTGATATCATCTGACTTGGTTTCAAGAGCTGTTGGATCTGTAGAGACAGGGATGGTTTCACTTGAACTCTGAAGGTAAGTTTCCTCATCTGATTCACTTAAAGAAAAATATCAAAGGCATTTATTTGTTCAGAATCTGGTGAAAACCAAAACATTAGACCACTCAACTAAATGTGAACTTCCTACCTTTTTCTCCTTTCAAACTTGCAGTGGCTTGTTGTTCCTGAATGCCTTTACCAGCAGGTGAAACCCGAGTTTTTACAGTTGGCTCCTGTGCCTTAGTTTGTCTGGATTTTTCCCAGATATTACTGGAAACAAACAAGAAGAACATTTAGAGTGAAGACACACTGAGAAACTATGGTCAAATACAGAGAAATGCACAATCCTACATACAGAACTCAAGGAAATACAATTAAAAGGATATAGAGAGCTGCTCTGTTTCTAAAGCAGAGACAGAATGATGGATTGTGTGGCTCTCTGCTCTCTTTGGTAGTCAAAGCACTGACAGCAATCCTGGTGATCAGGTGTTTCAACCCAGTTTGTTACCCAGGGAATATCTCTATAGAAAGTTGTATCACCAGAGAGGTTCACTTGAATTTCAGCCCATTAGAAGAAAGAATCTTACACTGGAGATGCTGAAAAATCCCAGAAGGCATTAGGTGTTAAAAATGCATTTGCCCTGGAAGGGCTCATGGGTGTAACTTTGTAGGTTGCTAAGCCATGTAATGGCTGGAACACAAAGTTTTGAGGTGCAAAAGAGCGAGTCCGGGGTCTCCCTGGAGCAGAGCTGCTTTTGTCTGCTGCTGAGCTTTGCTCCTGTTGAAGTTTTCCTGCTGCTGAACCTTTAGAATCAGCTGCAGAACCTTTCATTGCTGTGTCCAGTGGAGTATTTTTATCCTCTTCATCTTTAAAAGGAATTACCTGCAACGGCACAAAGTGGACACTGTGTTATCAAATCAGTGAAGCATTTACTACAGGCATGGGATGGATTGGAAGTGGTACAGTCATCAGGCAGGGACCAGTTTCAGGTAAGCAGATGTGAAGAGAAATCCCCATTTATCAACAGGCCCAGCTGGTTTTGACACCTGCAAATCATTCTAGTAATACTTCACTACGAGGAATGCAACAGGCCAAGGGGGTTAAAGTAGCAGAGTATTTCAAATTAGCAAATGCTTGTTCCCACTGCTAGGAAAAAAAAAGCTCTAGGGTGATAAGCTCCTCAAGAGCAGAGTTACTGGCTGCAAATCCAAGCAGGCCTGGTGAATAATCACAGTTTATACACATACTCCAATCTAAAAACCAAAGAACAAGCTAAAAGAAGCTGATAGCTGAGGAATGCAGCCCAAGACAAGTGCAGTGAGGACCACAAAGTGTCATTAAAAGGGGAGAAAAAGTTCCTCAATAAGTTGAATCCACATTCCTGTGAGATGAGTAACCAGAGAGAGTTCAGTGTTCAACAGAGTTCAACTGTTAATGCACTTCTTGTCATGAGAATACTAAGGTTACAGCAGGAGTTTCCTACCTGGCAGCACAAAGCAACTCCTGCCTGAGAAGAGGTGCTTCTCCAAGTGCAGATGGAATTGCTTCCTGCTCCCTGTCAGTGTTTGTGCACAACTGCACCAGTTTCAAGACAAAAGAAATCCTAGAAATGTCTGGGTTGGAAGGGAGCTCTAGAGGTCTAGTCCAAACCCACCTGCTGAGAGCAGGGACATCTGCAACTAGAGCAGAGTGCTCAGAGCCTCCTCAAGCCCCACCTGGAATGGCCTCAACCACCTCCCTGGGCAACCTGTTCCAGTGTCCACCACTCTGCTGGGAAAGAACTTCCTGATTTCTAATCCAAATCCACTTCTTTCTCATCTAAACCCATTGCCCCTTGGCCTTTCACTCCAGGCCTTTGGAAACAGCCCCTCTCTCTTCCAGGTTTTTGATCAGCTCCCTTCAGGCACTGAAAGGAGCAAAGCTGCAGTTATGGAAACTGGAGGGCAGATGGGAGACAAGAGGTGAGAGGGAAAAGTGGACACACAGTTTAGAAATGCCAGCTAAAACCAACAAAAAGGGCCTCTGTTCTACCAGTTAAACCATCAGACAGGAGATGTGTCACAGAAGAATTTCTTGTGTAACTGAAATCATTGGCCAGACCTTGACAAGTAAACAAGTCAAAGGAAGCACTAAATTTGATCTTCTTTTTGATAATATGCAATATAAATACAGTTTCTTCCCAAAATCTAGTTTATTAGCAAGCTGATCACTTCTGTGCTTCAAGACAGGTATGTTTGAGCTACAATTAGACTGCTGTTGGCACTTAAATCAGCTTTGCTGCTCTTCCATTTCAAATATTCCATGACCTACCTCTGTGATGTCAGGTTTGATTCCTTTCTTCTGCTTCCCTACATTTGCTGTCTTTCTCTGTGGCTGGTTACCTAGAATGAGAGAAACTCTGAAAGATCAAAAAGGCAGCTGATTAAGAAAGTCTTTCACTAAAAGACTGTCATAAATTTCCAGTGGCTAAAGACAGGGACAGGTTGTTGCTTTTCTTGAGTGGGAAGTGGCTAAAGAGCAGACACCTCATTGCAAAAGTTCATTCAAAAGAAAACCCAGCCCAGGATTTAACAGCCTATTAAGAAATTTATTGCCTAGAAAGGAAAACAGATTAAGCCACTAATCTTTAGATGCTGTCACTTACTAAAAATAAAAGCCATCTTATTTCCTCAAAGGCTGAAGAGATCAGATCAAGTCAATTTGAGTTTGTATTTTTAATTTCCAACAGCATGGGATTTCTGTTGGTGAATTGCAAGTGCTGCTCCAACAGCAGGTCTATATTCCTTGCCTCACTTACCCGTGGTAGCAGCAGTAGCTGCTGTTTTCAGCCCCTGCCTGGCTGCAGAGGCAGCTGCCCTGGTGACTCTCCCATTTGGAGCTGGCTGGACTGCAGGTTGCAGCACTGAAAGAGAGATTGATTGCAGAGGTTTCAAGCTTAAGAAGGAGCAGCACTCAAATCAAACTGAAACTGGGCAATTTGGAGAAATCAGAAAAGCACACTGGCAATTATCAGAAGCAACAGGGTTTGGGGTTTGTCAGTTCAGTGCTAAATATGGAGACTCCAGAGGAGACCTCTCTGGGGAGTCTGTTCCAGGCTCTGGAACTCTCACAGTGATGGTTTGATACTAAAAGAGGGAGATTTAGACTGGAGAGAAGGAAGACTTCCCTGGAATCATTCCAGGTGAAGTTGGCTGGGGGTCTGAGCAACCTGCTCTAGTTAGTTGCAGATGTAACTAGGGATAGAACACAAAGGAATGGCCTCAAACT
>VYZU01029630.1:0-44148 GCA_013401355.1 Ceyx cyanopectus | reverse complement strand
AACTTCCTGATTTCTAATCCAAATCCACTTCTTTCTCATCTAAACCCATTGCCCCTTGGCCTTTCACTCCAGGCCTTTGGAAACAGCCCCTCTCTCTTCCAGGCTTTTGATCAGCTCCCTTCAGGCACTGAAAGGAGCAAAGCTGCAGTTATGGAAACTGTAGGGCAGATGGGAGACAAGAGGTGAGAGGGAAAAGTGGACACACAGTTTAGAAATGCCAGCTAAAACCAACAAAAAGGGCCTCTGTTCTACCAGTTAAACCATCAGACAGGAGATGTGTCACAGAAGAATTTCTTGTGTAACTGAAATCATTGGCCAGACCTTGACAAGTAAACAAGTCAAAGGAAGCACTAAATTTGATCTTCTTTTTGATAATATGCAATATAAATACAGTTTCTTCCCAAAATCTAGTTTATTAGCAAGCTGATCACTTCTGTGCTTCAAGACAGGTATGTTTGAGCTACAATTAGACTGCTGTTGGCACTTAAATCAGCTTTGCTGCTCTTCCATTTCAAATATTCCATGACCTACCTCTGTGATGTCAGGTTTGATTCCTTTCTTCTGCTTCCCTACATTTGCTGTCTTTCTCTGTGGCTGGTTACCTAGAATGAGAGAAACTCTGAAAGATCAAAAAGGCAGCTGATTAAGAAAGTCTTTCACTAAAAGACTGTCATAAATTTCCAGTGGCTAAAGACAGGGACAGGTTGTTGCTTTTCTTGAGTGGGAAGTGGCTAAAGAGCAGACACCTCATTGCAAAAGTTCATTCAAAAGAAAACCCAGCCCAGGATTTAACAGCCTATTAAGAAATTTATTGCCTAGAAAGGAAAACAGATTAAGCCACTAATCTTTAGATGCTGTCACTTACTAAAAATAAAAGCCATCTTATTTCCTCAAAGGCTGAAGAGATCAGATCAAGTCAATTTGAGTTTGTATTTTTAATTTCCAACAGCATGGGATTTCTGTTGGTGAATTGCAAGTGCTGCTCCAACAGCAGGTCTATATTCCTTGCCTCACTTACCCGTGGTAGCAGCAGTAGCTGCTGTTTTCAGCCCCTGCCTGGCTGCAGAGGCAGCTGCCCTGGTGACTCTCCCATTTGGAGCTGGCTGGACTGCAGGTTGCAGCACTGAAAGAGAGATTGATTGCAGAGGTTTCAAGCTTAAGAAGGAGCAGCACTCAAATCAAACTGAAACTGGGCAATTTGGAGAAATCAGAAAAGCACACTGGCAATTATCAGAAGCAACAGGGTTTGGGGTTTGTCAGTTCAGTGCTAAATATGGAGACTCCAGAGGAGACCTCTCTGGGGAGTCTGTTCCAGGCTCTGGAACTCTCACAGTGATGGTTTGATACTAAAAGAGGGAGATTTAGACTGGAGAGAAGGAAGACTTCCCTGGAATCATTCCAGGTGAAGTTGGCTGGGGGTCTGAGCAACCTGCTCTAGTTAGTTGCAGATGTAACTAGGGATAGAACACAAAGGAATGGCCTCAAACTGCACCAGAGGAGGTTTAAACTGGACATCAAGAATATTTTTTTTTCACTGAAAGGGTTGTCAGGCACTGGAAAAGCTGTGATACCACAAGCCACACTCTTGATCACCTGCTACCTGCTGCCCTTGCCATAGTTGGTAGTAAAATCCACCCTGAAAACTCCTGCTTCTTTCCTACACCCCAAAAATATATTGCAGTTCTCTCAAAGATGTTCTTTTCCTCCTTTCCATAATGCCACAATTACTCAGGGAAAAAAAAACAACCTAACCAACCCCCAGCAGCATCCTTCCAGATTCAGGGCTCACTCTACTTTCATACCTTTCTTTTTTTCAGCTGCTTTGTTTGTACTCAGTTGTTTATGCCCAGCTTGGGTGGGGTGCCCACTGGGGAAGACCTGCAAGAGAAGGACATTTTTTGTGAAGCATCAGTTTGCCAGAAATTAAGCAGCCCAATTTCTTCCATTCTTCTATCCTAGGCTCCACTAAAGCAAATGGTCAATGTCACCACCATCTCTACAGATATTTGCAGTCCAATGCTGACTACAATATTTTTCATTGTAAGACTGATCCAGCAGCTCAGTGCACATTTCTGTTTGTGCTGATCTCATCTAACTCTCTAGTTTGGAGAGTTCTCCAGTTCAGCACAATGTGATCTAGCACCTTGCTGAAAGCTTTTCTCATCTAATTTGCTGTCCTGGTTTGAGTGAGAACAGAACTAACTCTGTTCAGTGACTTCAGCTCAGTCTCTAACCACCTTCTGAAGTTAACAGTCTATCTTCCCAGGCAGTGTTATATAAAAAACAAACCATAGAGGGCTTAGATGCAGTTGGTCCAACAGTTTTTTCTTCCTGGTTCTTGGCCTTGGATCGAGTAATCATCCCAGAGAAAGCAGGAGCTGCCTGGAAACATCCCCAAGGAACAAGAGTTAACATAGTCATTTCCCTCCCTGGGACTGGGAAATGGGCAAGAAGCTCAAGAGTGAAAAGCAAAATGCCTGTGCAAAAAGGGTAGAGTGTTATCTGAAAAACTTCTACAGTCAAGTGGACTAAGAAGGAAGAAGTTTCCAGTTCTAAAATAACAGTCATTTCATTTGTGGATGAATCATTCCAGTTTTTGAGCTTAGAACACAATCACAAATGCAAAAATCAACATATTGCCAGTACTATTTCCAGCTTAGTTTAACCAGAGCCAAACTTCTCCCTTATTGTTCCTTATTATGAACTATTTATCAAGCATTAACAAAAATAAACTGTTTATTTTTGGCACAACACACATGTCATTTTCTATACAAACAAAAATGTTAATCTAGTATATTACCCAGCCTCCAGGTAGACATCTAATACTGCTTTTTACCTTCTCTTTTGGCTTCACTGGATCTTCAGGTGCATGTGAAAGAAATCCAGGTGCAGCTGGTCTGTACAAGCCAACTTTAAAGATACCCTTTTTTGCTTTCTCTCTCTGCTCCTTCAGCTTCCGAAGCTCTTTCTCTTCCTTGTAGCGCTGGAGCATCTCCTTGCGCTCATTCATCCTCCTGGTGGCTGCATCTGGGGGTGGTTCTGAGGCAGAGATGGGAGAGGGAGAAGTTACCAACTCCTGAAGGTGTTTCTGAGCCAGCAAGAAGCAAGTCTGAACCAAATTCAGGCAGCTTTTCCCAGCTAAAAAAGGGATTTAAGTTAAAGACTGGGATCCGCACCTGCAAGTTTCAGTGGAAATACAACTATAGGCTTGGGAAAAGGTTCTACTACAATTGTTTTAATTAATTCTTTCACTAAACGAGTGTTCAGTGGCAAATTCAACACCTCCCCATATCTGCAGCTGAGGGACACAGTCAATTCCTATCCATTTTGCAGTGTTCAAGCTGCTCCTGTGAGGTTCCAAGTATTAAATACTTTAATGACTTAATTTCACAGTTTATTTACTGTGCTTTTACTGAACTTTAGGTCAGCCTTAGATATCCTCAGGATGAGAATAAATGTTATATGGAAGAAGAAAATCTTAAGATGATGCCAAACGAGCTACGCACATCTGAAAAATTACTACCTACTTAAAATTTATTGGAGATAATAGAGATATAAATGTCTTAAAATTCCTCAGCCCCCTGAGCATCTCCATGGCCTCCTCTGGCCCAGCTCCATGTCCATGTGCTGAGGGCTCCAGAGCTGGACACAGGACTCCAGGTGAGGTCTGAGCAGAGCAGCAGAACCCCCTCTCCATCTGCTGGCCACACTTCTGATGATGCCCAGGATGGATTGGCCTGCTGGGTGCCAGCACACACTGGCTGCTCCTGTCCAGCTTCTGTGATCACGTAACTAAATCCACTGAAAACCAATTTTTGTTTTACAATTTCCAGACCAGTGCTTACTTACTGGGTTTTACACCATTCTCATGGTGTTGAGCAATTCCCTTGTCTTTGGAGAGCTGATTGTTGACATCTGCCAGTCCAAACTGCCTGCCCTTTTCAAACAGCTTGTGCCTGTTCTCCTTCTGCAGCACGGATTTTCTACGGGCCACTTTGGCTCGCAGGGCTTCTGTGCTCAAATCCTTCTTGTAGCGACTGGCAAACTGGGAGGCAGCAGCCATCTTGATGGCCCTAGACAACAATTAGGGGAAAAAAAAGCTGTCAGGTTGTGTTTTGCCTTTTTTTTGTTAGGAGTTAGCACGTTGAACAAAGCCCTGGGGTTCTTCCTTTCTGCGTGTGTAGCAAATGGCAATTTCATTAGTGGCTCTTCATTATTTCTCCCTTTATTTCTCCCTTTTCTGCTTTCAGGGGGCCACTGCTCAACACATCAGCCACAGAATTAGTAGGGGATTGGCTTGCCAGGCTGTTTGCAAGGCACATGTTTTTCACATTAAGGAGACAAGCAAATAAACAAGGTTGGAGGACAATACTTGGAAGCAACGTTGCCACTGAGCGTTCAGATTCTACCCTGCCTGGTGGAGAAGCATTTCTGTCAGGCCTCAGATTTCTTGGCATCACTTCCCAACCCAGTTTCCAGGATGCAACTGCAATACAATAGCATTTATTTCAAGCAAGATTTCTCCCTACTTTTTTAACCTGAGGAAGATGACATGCAAATGGCAGTCAGGCTGCACATGCTGTGCTAAAAAGCTCCATCCCCTGTGTCCTGTCAGAGTTTGGGACTCAAGTTTCTCCAGTTCATTTCATTCAATTCATTTCATTTTTGGAAGTTCTTAATTTCAAGGCATCAAGCTTTGATCAAACTAAAGGAATTTTCAGTGAGCTGGACTCTTAACTACAGGATTTAAGAAATCAATCCCCTCCCTCTTCATCTGCTGCCAAAAGCAACATCAGCAGCCTAATTAAAAAGTCCAAAGAAAAACAGAGTACCAAAATAAGCAGCAAAAATACTAAAATAAATACCAATGTGCTCTTACACTGCAAATATTCATGGAAAAAACAAGCAAGGAGAGAATGTGAGGAAGAAGGAATAGAGTCTGTTGCATACCCTCACTGCTGACAGAGGCAGCTCCTTGTTCACAGAAGTATTCTTGCAGCCAGTAACTTGAGGAGCACCAACACAACCACCTGGATGTGCCTGGAAGAGATCATGGAGATAATGTGAGAGTTAGAAATCTAAATAAACATATTTTGCTTCTTCCCCCCCCCCCTCCTCCCCCAGTACATTCAGGGCTGCACGAGAGGAAATGGTTAATTGAAGTTAAATGAGCAAAGCTGAATAAAAATGAAAACTCAGCCTAAAAGCCTCAAATGACATTGGATCTCCTCCACACAATCCTGGGAGAGCTGGTGCATGTCAGTGCCACCCTATTTGTGAATATCTTATATTTCACCCCATCTTACACTCCAGCTTTCAGGAACTGATTAAAGATGCCAATTAGCAATGATTGCAAATGAGCAGACTAATTCTACCATAGTTCTTAGGTCATACTTGCTCTACATTTAAGTGATTAAGAAAGGTTAATTCATGAGCACCTCCAATAATCACCTCTGATCTTGTTCACAGTTCCCATGGTATAGCAGAAAGCCATAAAAAAAACCCAGTTAGTGGGAATATCTCTACTAGCTATCTCTTAGAAAACACAGGATTTTTGATTCCAGTGGACAAGTCACTCCTGAAAGAAGCAGCAGGTCTCTACATCCAGCTTTTGGGGGTTTTCAGATAAATTTCCTTCAATTTACCTTTAAAATGTGCTTTCCATACAGCAGCCCTTGCAAAGCACATACACAATTTTTAATCCAATGTCTTGATGGAAGGTAACAACCTATATCCAGAAAACAGACATTGTTATCTATCAGGCAAGCTTACAGAACACTGCATTTGCCTTGGATATTTAACAGATTTAATGATTGTTATGTTCTGCTTTCTGCTACAAACATTTCCCTAGTTGTAGTAAAAATCCACTTCAGACCTTCTTCCATGAATAAAGCTCAAGAACAAATAATTTACATTTCACTTATTGGAAAAAGAGTTCATCTGAAACCTGAAGAATGCAAATGTGAGCAGAGATACACAAAGTGTTACCAACTCACATCCCAGGGCAGCAAAAGCAATACAAGAGGTTATCTCATTAAAAAAATTAAAAGTATGGTATGTTCCGTGTCCTAACCATTTCTTTAGGATAAAAATACCTGTCTCCTTTTCTATCCAGGTTATGGTTACTATGAGTAGCACCTTGTTTAAAACGAGTAGTACATTGTTTACTATGAGCAGTATCTTGTTTACTATGAGTAGTATCTTGTTCAAACAGGAGTCTAGAAGATTAAGTGGCATTTAAATGGGCATAAATGAAAGGCTAGAAAAACCAAAGTTGAAAATTGATAGGATTAATTTTTATTCAAGAACCAAAAGGCAAACACCATAAACAAACCCAGCGAGGGAGAAGAACTATGGGAACCTCCTGCTCTTCCCCTCAGCCCCGCCGCGTTCCCCGACCCGTCACCGCCGACATGCCCGCGGGACGAGGTCTCCGCCCCGGGGCCCGCTCAGGAGCCCGTGTTCTCTCCCAGCAAAGCCCAGACCGCCCCGGGCCCCGCCGTACCTGTGCTGACCCCCAGACAACCCCCCTCCTCCCCACCATACCTGTGCTGACCCACAGCCACCTCCCTCCTNTCTACATTTAAGTGATTAAGAAAGGTTAATTCATGAGCACCTCCAATAATCACCTCTGATCTTGTTCACAGTTCCCATGGTATAGCAGAAAGCCATAAAAAAAACCCAGTTAGTGGGAATATCTCTACTAGCTATCTCTTAGAAAACACAGGATTTTTGATTCCAGTGGACAAGTCACTCCTGAAAGAAGCAGCAGGTCTCTACATCCAGCTTTTGGGGGTTTTCAGATAAATTTCCTTCAATTTACCTTTAAAATGTGCTTTCCATACAGCAGCCCTTGCAAAGCACATACACAATTTTTAATCCAATGTCTTGATGGAAGGTAACAACCTATATCCAGAAAACAGACATTGTTATCTATCAGGCAAGCTTACAGAACACTGCATTTGCCTTGGATATTTAACAGATTTAATGATTGTTATGTTCTGCTTTCTGCTACAAACATTTCCCTAGTTGTAGTAAAAATCCACTTCAGACCTTCTTCCATGAATAAAGCTCAAGAACAAATAATTTACATTTCACTTATTGGAAAAAGAGTTCATCTGAAACCTGAAGAATGCAAATGTGAGCAGAGATACACAAAGTGTTACCAACTCACATCCCAGGGCAGCAAAAGCAATACAAGAGGTTATCTCATTAAAAAAATTAAAAGTATGGTATGTTCCGTGTCCTAACCATTTCTTTAGGATAAAAATACCTGTCTCCTTTTCTATCCAGGTTATGGTTACTATGAGTAGCACCTTGTTTAAAACGAGTAGTACATTGTTTACTATGAGCAGTATCTTGTTTACTATGAGTAGTATCTTGTTCAAACAGGAGTCTAGAAGATTAAGTGGCATTTAAATGGGCATAAATGAAAGGCTAGAAAAACCAAAGTTGAAAATTGATAGGATTAATTTTTATTCAAGAACCAAAAGGCAAACACCATAAACAAACCCAGCGAGGGAGAAGAACTATGGGAACCTCCTGCTCTTCCCCTCAGCCCCGCCGCGTTCCCCGACCCGTCACCGCCGACATGCCCGCGGGACGAGGTCTCCGCCCCGGGGCCCGCTCAGGAGCCCGTGTTCTCTCCCAGCAAAGCCCAGACCGCCCCGGGCCCCGCCGTACCTGTGCTGACCCCCAGACAACCCCCCTCCTCCCCACCATACCTGTGCTGACCCACAGCCACCTCCCTCCTCCCCGCTCCCGCCATACCTCTAACGGCCGCCGCGAGCTCCCTCACCCACCCGCGCACCGCGGGTCACTTTCAAATCTCACCCGCCCGCGCTGATTGGCCAGTCCCGGCCCGCGCGCAGGCTCTGATTGGTCCGCCGGCGACCAAACTGTTGATGGGCAGAAACGAACCCACGGAGCGGGCCGCTCATTGGTCGCACGGACGCCCACGCTTGATTTTCATTGGCTAAGGTAGATATCGCCCCGCCTACGCGCTTGCTCATTGGTCGCTGGCGTGAGGGAGGTGAGGCCCTCCGCGCGCAGCTGGCGCTAAGGGGCGAGGCTTGGCCCTGGCGTCCCGCTCTAAAATGGCGGGCTGGGGGCGTCCCTCAGACCCCTTATGGTGCCCTGCGGGGATTTATGGCCGGGGAGAAGGGCCTGGGGGCTTCGTAACCGCCCTCCTGGAGCCCAAGTAGGTCTGTGTGCGTGTTGAGAGACCGCGCACCTCTGTGCTCTGTGGGCATGCTGAGTGACCGCGCTGTGCCGCCTCCCGAGGCGCCGAGGCGCTGAGGCCGGGTTTGCAGGGGCTGCGAAGGGCCTGGGGGAGGTCGAGCCGAGCCTCGGCCGCCCCTCGGTTCTCTCCTTGTGTTCGCATCGCAACGGTTCGCTGGTGCGTAGTGCGATTCTTTCGTGCGAGGCAGTTCGTGCTGCGTTAATTCCTTAAAAATAACCATCATCATCTGCGGAGTCCCAAAGCTGAAATGCTAAGGAGGAGCCCAGCCGCTTGGTGTCACTGCGAAAGTGGAGAGAAGAGCGGTGCCCACCGGGAAAGCGCTGAGCAACAGGCGGCACGGTGAGCACAGGACAACCGTCAACAGCCTTGAAAATGCAGGACCTGCCTGTGGTACGAGTAAAACGTCAGTAAAATGCTATATTGACGCGATTCCAGTGAAAGAAGACGGCAGTAAGTGGTTTAAAGGGCACTGGGGAAGAGCACAGAGCTGTTCCCCACAGCAGCCATCAGTTTTGCATCGCTGAGAGTGTTTCTTTCCACGTTGTAGTGAAATATCCCCCCCTCCTCTGGGCTGCCAGGGGTTACAGCAAAGATTCTCCAACTTCAAACATCCAGAGTGACCCTGCCCTCGCTGATTCACTGTAGGATAATGAAAGATCAGCATGGAGGTTACTGATTGTTGCCAGCTTGCCTGATGGTATGAAAAAGATGCAATTAAACAACAGAGCTACTTGGAGGTCAAATTTGTAGGCTGCCAACAGAGTCCAATCCAAAGCAGACATCAGTGTTGGCTGATTTTTGTCACCATTTTTTTTTTTTTTTAATTCCAAAATCAGGGGAATTTGAGGGTGTTCAGCAGTTGTACTTTAATACCAGCATAGCAATGACAATTCACAAGTTTTAGGGGATAAAAAAATAGTTTGAGTGCCTTCCTTCCACCACAAAATATTTAATTTTCTTACCACAAGCCTTCACCTGAAGGATCACTTTCTGCCGAAACACCAGTTGTTTGCTCCTCAGAGCATCTAGACTGGAATATTTGTTAATTCCCCCTGGTGGATGTCAGTACTGGCTTTAGGAAGTGTGGCTTCACTAGAGCCAGGGTTTTTACCCACAACAAGGGCACAGTAACAGCACTCCACAGCAGCCTGGTAACCCAAGCACCTCACACAGGTCCCTGGCAGGCCCAGGCTCTGCTGTGCCCTTTGCTGGTGGTTACCTGAGCCAGGTAGGTTAAAGAAAGGATGGGTTTCCTTAACATGCTGCAGTGGCACCTTCCACTAACCACATCTAGGTCACTGCAAGAGTGTTGATGTATCTGAATAACACCATGATTTTAAATATTGCAGTGTCCTTTCAAGAGAAAACATGGTCATCAGGTGGTTTTCAACCCAATTCCTGCTGATTTTGTTAAGAGGAATGGAATATTACTGTTTACTAGAGAAACAGGTAATTAGGAATCAAGTCCTTACCCTGTACAGATACTACATATGCTGAAAGCTTAAACATGCCATTCTCATACCATCCTGAGGATTTTATATCATTTTAGCCACTAAAGCTTTGAGAACCAATTGGAATTTACCTGTTTCTTGATAGTTGTCATTATCAATAACAGTTTGTACCAAGGAGATAATGATGGGGAAATTTGCTATTTCTACTCTTCAGTCATTCTTTCATTTATTTTTCATTATTTATGGGGTATTGTTTTTTGTGAGGATAATTTTCCTCACCCTTCCATAAATGCACCTTGCTGAAGCACAATATAGAGCATGGAGGGAAACCTGCCTCCAAATTCAGCCCTGAAATCATTACCATTTCTGACTATTTTTTTGGTGAAGGTTCAGGAAAATGAAGTTACAAAGCTGTAGCCCAGAGTGAGACTTGCTTGCCACGTGCATGGAGCCAAAGAAAACCTTCTGTAGGCCAACTGCTGCATGCCAAGCACAGCCTGATAGTGCAGAGCTGTCCTCCTGCCAATTTTAATTGATAACTTCTTAATCAAGTGTTGTGCAGCAAAACTTGTGGTGCATTGGCTCTTGTCACAGTCTCTCCCTGGAGACTGGGAGGAGGGGATGGGCCAAGCAGGTAGGAGAGAAAAGATATTTGGATTCTCATCAGGATGAGCATGGACAGTCCCCTCAAAAAGCACTTGGAGCCTCCTAAACCCCAGAAGTGCAGGGCCAGGATCCTGTTTATGATGGAAACACCTCCATGCTGCTCATGCAAAGCCAAGTCCAGAGCCTCCCTTGGTTGAGGTTTCCTGCCCCCAGCTCCATTCCACACTGGGAGTTTCCACTCACCCCGGGGAGGTGTTGAGCACTCTCCCTGTCTGAGCTATAAATAGAGCTGGACTCTGGGTGTGATATTGCACTCTGCAGCTGATACCTGACAGCTACATCTTGTAGCACATTTATAAGCTCCCAGTTTTCCCTGGAGTTAGCTTCAAATGCAAACTAGCAGTCTTATAATCTTACAGTTGAAAGCTTGAGTAGGTGTTTTTATCTCAGCATATCTTTGCATCCTCTGTTCTTCACAGTGTGTTTACACCAAATGTTCCCTGCTGTCACATTGCAGACCAAAACCTGCTCCAGCACTACAGGTGGAAGCATCCTGCAGCTGGTTTTAGCCTCCAAAGCCACAGCCTTAAGCAAATCACATTTCTTTCCAGACTCAAACCTTGTTGGTTTCCTTCCATGGGGAAGAGGGAAGCAGGAATTAACCCAAGAACAAATGCTGGATTTAACCATAAGCCACTGCTTAGTTGAAACCAAACTTCTTGTTGTTTCCAGGGATTTTGAAGTGGGTTACTTTGGTGAATTCTACTTTTATTCACTTTAGCAAAAGCAGATGAAGAAAATGCTTGGAGTGATGGTGTTGGAAGATGTTTCAGCAGCAAGATGTGGATTTTTCACTGAGTTAGGCCAAAAGCATTGTGTTTTTGTTTGAAAAGAACAGCCTCTCCATAGCAAATTTTTTCTTGTTTTGCTTAAAACCTCTATGTCTTTCCTCAGCAGGAGCCTCCTTTGTGTCTCCATTGTCCAGAAGTGGGACATCTCCTATGGAAGCTGGATGGGACAACTGGAGTTAAGTGTTTCATGGTTGTTTCAACACAAGGGGGTAAGGAACAGCTTGGTTTAGAGAGTACAAGGCAAAGCTTTGAGGAATATGACCCACAATGAAGATGGGAACAAGAAAAGACCTGGTGGATCTGATGTACTCTGAGTTAAACCTCTCCAGCTCTCTGATAAGATAGGACTCGTTTTCTTTATCTATTGTTTTTAATGTTCAAGGCTACTGCAATGCTAAAGTGCCAGATGGCCCATGGAAGCCAAACAATGTGCAAAATCTTTCTTATATTATCACTGAATGCCCTGGGGAGGGGAGGGAGAAGGGGGGGTGGGACAAAGGTTATTTAATCATTAGAAGTCACTTAGCAGCAAATGATATTAATCTTTATCAATTTACACCAAAAGATTGGGTCTTTACCCCAGTGGGGCCTTTCTCTGACACACAGGGCATTTCATTGCCCTTGAAGTCATCTGGGGATATCTTGTGTGTCACTGTTTGCCACTGAACTGTGGGACCCTGATAATAAAGGGTTGTTTTGGGGTTGTTTTTTCCACAAAAATCACAACTCTGGTTCTGTACCAAAAGACTCCTTTTTCCCCTGGAGCACAGGAAGCCCCTGTGTCAGCAGCAGTGAAATCCTCTCCTTGTTCTGGGGGTTTGTGACAGTCCAGAGGAGAAAGTACTGGAGGGGTGAGGAACTGCAGCTTCTGCTTTCTGTCACTGAGCTAAGATTTGACCTTCAGCAGCTCCTTTTACCTCTGTCTTCCCTCCTGCCCTCACACAGCAGCTCCACTGGTCAGAGAAGCCAGGCTCCTCAGCCTGCTCTCACCCTGGCTCATCTGTGCCCCCCTCCAGGGACCTCCATCTCTCCCTGCTTCCCTCTGAGCTGAAATCTTCTTCTGAGGAAGGAGAAAGCTTCTTGCAGAACCCTTTAGGCTCCAGATGCCATCTGGTGCCCCCACTTAATTCCTCTTTTCCCAGTGCCTTTCACTCTTGTTCTCAAACCCTTTGGTTTCTTCTCCCTGCAGGCTGAGGGCTCCAGGAGGACAGCACAGGAGGTGGCAGGGGTTTGCTGGAGGATCTGTGCAGCCCTGCCTCCCGAGGACACATCTACAGCAGGAACAGCAGCTCCTGTCTCCCTCTGCTGAGGGCAGCCACCACACACCATCACTCAGGGTATTTTGTGATGGTGCCAGGGAGGGGGCATCAGCAAACCAAACTACTTGGCAGAGCTGGCACCCTGCAGTGGGGTTCCACTGCCCTGAAGGGCTACCCTTTCACATTCCCACTAAGCTCCCAGAAGCTTTTTTTTTTTTTTTGGCTCTACAGCCAGGAGCTAAGTAGATTTGAAAGCCAAAAGATCTATCAAATTAGTTTATTTGGCCTCCTGCAGAGGACTGCATAGATGGACCTGTAACAGGCCTGGAGTGTGTCCAGAGGAGGCCACAGAAATGCACCAAGGGCTGGAACCCTCTGCTGGGAGGCCAGGCTGGCAGAGCTGGGGGAGTTCAGCCTGGAGAAGCTCCATCTGGGGAGACCTTCTGGGGGCCTCTTGGGACTTGAAGGGGCCTGACAGAAAGATGGGGACAGAGTTTTGAGCAGGGCCTGCTGGGACAGGACAAGGAGGGATGGTTTAAACTAAAAGAGGATGATTCAGCCTGGAGAGAAGGAGAAATTGTTGGTGCTGAGGGTGGGGAGAGCCTGGCCCAGGCTGCCCAGAGAGGTGGTGGCTGCCCCATCCCTGGCACCATCCCAGGGGAGGTTGGGGGGGCTCTGAGCACCCTGCTCTAGCTGCAGATGGCCCTGCTTAGTGCAGGGGGTTGGATTCGATGACCTTGAAAGGTCCCTTCTCACCCAAACCGTTTATGATTCAATGATTTTTAGCCAGTTTAGCACCATATGAAATTAGTGCCAGACACAGGGCAGGTACCTGACACCCCCGTTGCTTTCATTGCCACGTTGGTCTCTAAACCTCACAGCAACCGGCGCAGGGGCAGCAAGGTCCATGCCTTGGAGACACCAGGCTGCGGTGACCCCACACCAGCCACCGCTGGGGTCTACGGTGAGGCCTCGACCCTGAAACACCCCCAGGGGCCTGTTCCCGCTGCGGCGACCTCTGCGGCCCTGAGGAGAGATCGGAGCCCGGGCAGGCCCGCGAGCAGAGGTGCGAACACTGAGGCGACCCCAGAGGCCCCGAGTCGGGCCCCATAACCCCTGCGGTGCCCACCCGGCGGCGCCTGGCGCGGCGGGGCTGCCGGTGCCTGGCACGGAGCGGGGGCGGCCGGTGGTTCCGCGGCCCTCCCCGGCGGGCCCGGGCCCGTCCCCGTCCCGCCCCGGGCGCGGATTGGCGCGGCCAGCGCGGCCCCTCCCGCCGCCGCGGCGGGGCTCAGGGGGGATCCGGCCGCGCTGCGCCGTGTCGAGCCCCAGCCTGGCGGCTCCGCTCAGCTCGCCGCCGCCGGGACGTCTTTTCCTCCCCGGCTGGCCCCGCTCCGGGTAGGTTTCTTACGGTGCGGCCGGGGCTAGGTGGAGGGCGGGCGGGGTGGGTGAAGCGCGGCCGCTCGGCTCGGCGGGCCGGGGCAGGCAGGTGGGCGGTGAGCAGTGAGCACTGAGCAGGCCCCGCACGCACCGCCCGCTCTCCCGACCGGCCATGGCGGCTCCGGGGGCCGCAGAGGGGCCGTTGGCCGCCCGCCGGACGGGGAGGGGGGTGGGGGTGCGCGGTGCGGGGCCTCCTCGTTCTTCTCCCCCGCTGCAGCGTCGTCTTTTCTGGGGGTTGATTCCATTTGATTCGCGGCGCTCTGAGCACCTTTCTCCCGTAGCGAGGCACCGCGGCGGCCGGTTCCCCTCATCGCGCCCCTTTCCCGGCTCCGCTGGCAGCGCTCCCGGGGCCTCCCCAGCTCCCGGCGGCTGTGACAGCGCTGCGGTGTGGGGGTGAGGGGCAGCAGCGCCCCGTGGGTGCCGGCTCCCGTCCCCCTCCGCTCTCTCTCGGGCATCTCTTTCCCCCTCCGCGGTTGCGTAACGCGATCGTCCCCCGCGTGGTGAGGGCAGCGCTCCGGGGAGGGGGTCCCGGGGTCGTCCCTGTTTTTTCGTGGGCTGGGAAAACAAACAAAACCCTCACGTAATTTTTCCCCCCCTCCGTTTTTCATCCTCAGAGCGCTTTTCGTTTCCTGATGGTGGTGGTTTTCTGCACGGCTTCCCCCGTGTTTCAGACATCTATCAGGGCAGAGGAGTTGGGAGCTTGGTAAACATCAGGAGTGCTCCGAAAAGCGTTGCTAGATATTGTAGATAATGCTTCTAATAACGCGTTCGCGTGGGGGTGGTGTAAGAACCCAGGCAAAGGTGAAAAGTACAATTAGGGTGCAAATGATTTCTTCTCGGAATTGCTTCCTCCAAGGCCTCGCTTGGAACAATAAGCGCAGCTTGCTAATTTCTTCAGTAAACCGAGGTTATTGACTCGCACCGAGAGCCTTCCAACGGGAAAAGAAATCTTTCATCAGCCTGAGAAGTGAGTCTAACGCTTGGGTGTTGGAGGAGGCAGCTCCCAGCACAACAGCAGCGGCTTGGATGGGGCTGCGCAGCACAACCACAGCTCGGGCTGCGGTGTGGGGGGGACCCGGACGCAGATACTCCAGTGGTTAACCCTGTGCTGGATGCTGGATGATCCCCTAGCTCTCGGGATCCAGTTTTGGGAGCTGATACCCAGGCTGGGTTTGAACCGGCTTGGGCACAGACTCGAAGTCCTAATGAGTGTTTGCGTAGAGCTTCGTCTCCTCTCGGCTGAAAGATTTTGCATAATTGGCCATTAGAGTTGGCTGTCACCCCTAGAGAAAAAGCCCAAACCTAAAGCAAAATCGCCACAGAGAACAGGCAGTTGGTTTGGAAGTCCAGAGTGTAAACCCGTTGACGCTTGGAGGTGGTTAATGTCGTTACTGCTTAACGTGGAGGCACCGAAACGACTGACCGGGTTGATTCTGTAATTATTATTTTATTTTCTGAGCCATTTGATTAGCATCATCTGCCTAAAATGCCACCCTGCTTACGTTGGAGCTGCTTGTTCTTCGGTGCCCAGAATTCCTCTTGTGACACCAGCTTGTGTTTTGGTTCTAGGAATTTATTTATTTATTTATCCCCCCCTCTTGAAATCTTAACTGGAAGGTTTTTTTACAGTGCTCTGATTCCTTTCTAATAAACGGCTAATCCCTTGCTGCAGGGGATGGGAGTGTTTTGAATGCAGCGGTTTTGGGTCCTGAGGGGAGGGGGAAGGGAGCTCCTTTCCAGCAGCCTGAGTGAAAGAGCCTTATTATTGACTCCTTTCGAAGGTAACCTGCCCAATTCTCCTCTTACATGCTAAAAAAAACCCACCTTTAATTTTGCTCTGAGCCTTTGAGGAAAAGAAATGGAATGGCAAAGAGCCTGGTAACAAAAGCAGTGTCTTAATTGCACCACACTTCTCCAAATCTCCCTTTCTAATGCCAAAATTCCATTTTAATAGGTGTGAAAAGTGGGATTTGATTTGATACCGGTGTCTTCAAATCATTTTGCCCTCTCCCTATGACTAAGTTGTCTGTTCCATACGTCACTGATGAGCAGAGGTTGAGGAGGAAGCTGGCTGCTTTGCACTTGCTCTAAATGCTCTTTAAACGTCTTTTCCTTGCTTAGATAAGGATCGTGGAGAAGTGTGACTCGTCAAGCTCTAAGCTGCAATTAATTTCCTTGTAGGTGTATAAACCAGCTCTCTGTGCCCCTTCAGATTGGAAGCTCATCTTGCAACGTGCTGCAGATGTGTCCTGAGCTCTTCACTGCTGTGAAGTCTGTGTTCAGACTGCTCTGTAATTCCTGTGCCAGGAAGGGCTGTGGGTTTGGGGTGCAGAGGTCCAAAGGGTCTGAGGATGAAGGTTGTGTGGTAGACACACAGTCCTACCTGATGTGCCAGCTGCCAACACCATCATAAGGTGCTCTTGCCACTTCTTGCTGCCCTGTAACTCCACAAAACAAGCAGCCCCAGTGTTCCCATAGCAGGGTTGGTACCTGGATTTGGAGGAGGTGGCAGCTTTTCTTGCATTTGGTGGTTGAGCCTGGAAGGAAAACACAGGAATGGTCCTAACCCAATGATTAAAAATCATGTAGCCTTGGAAACACAAATCTCTCTTGTCCCTGTGCTGCTGGTTTTTAGCTCTTGGGGATTATTAGGAGGTTGGATGTGTCACTAGGTGGCCCTATCTGGGATTATTATGTGGTTGGATGTGTTACTAGGTGGCCCTATCTGGGATTATTAAGTGGTTGGATGAGTTATTAGGTGTCCCTATCCATACATTAGACTTTTGAAGATCTTCAGCAGTGAAAGTTGCTGCTTGGAGGTCAACTTGCCAGCTCTGGCAGCTGTGCAGCAGGGAGGGCACAGGGATGCCTTTGCTAAGTGTGGCTGCTCAGTTTTTACTTGCACCAAGTTTTATGGGCTTGGTTTTACAAGCTATTTGGATTCTATGAGCTTATTAAAGTGAGAATCTATTAAAGGCAGAGTGACAGAGGTGGTTTTGTGTTTTTTTTTTTTTTTAATGTAATTTTTCTCCCTCTAAAATACAACTTGGGATAATTGCCCCCAGCTCTCCAGTTGTGGGATTTGTATTTGGAGTTTGTAGCTGTGGAGTTTGTGTTTATTTCTCAACTGTCTTGTTTTGGAAGGGGAATATCTGCTGTATCACTTGCTAATCCTGCTGTTGCAGTCTTATCCCTGGAGCCTAACTGCAGATGTATTTACCACCTTAGGCATGGTGCTTGGTTTTCAGCTGTTTGGGGTGCCAGCCAGAGAAATCCCAGTGGGACTGGCTGGTACAGAGTGGCCTTGTGCAATTCCCACCAGTGGGACTGGCTTGGACATCCAGTTTGTGGTAAAACCTCCACGTCTGCTAGTGGGTTCTGAGGCAGAGGGGTTAAATACAGCTCAGGTTTGCCTGAAGGAGTTGCAGAGCAGAGGTAATGTGAGTATTTACATAGATCACCTTCCTACACATCACAGCTTCCTGGGCAGCCTCATGACTACTTAATGCTGTTTGGAGAGTAAAAACACTACAGAGGGGCATGTAAATGGCAGTGAAGAAAATGGCAGCTTTTTGGAGGACAAAAAAAACCAGAATATATTCAGAAGTGGCCAACTGGTATCTCAGGGTGCAGAAAATAGGGGTTTTTTTTCCACGTGAGGAAAAAATTCCCTGCTTTAGAAGCTCTGCCTGCAGTTCCCAGCAAAGTAATGGCATTTAGGTAGCAGCACAGAGACTGAATTTCTGCCAGTGAAAAAAATCCTGCTGTCCTAACGTGCCATTCTGTGCAGTGCTTGAGAGCTAATATACAATGTTCTTCTGCCTTGCAGCAAAATAACTAGTGATTAAAAATTCAGCAGATGTTGTGGTTCACTTAACTACTTGTTCTTGCATCATTCAGGTCATATCACACAATTAATGTTGCTAATGTTCAATCTAGGGGTTTTTCTTTGCTGGAAGAATGGAAATTATCTGAACTACCATGGGATTTACAGAATTGTTTTGGCAGGAACTGGGCTATGCAAAGTAAATTATTCAGAACTATTTTCATTCTTTCCCCCCCCCCCCAACTTGGAGAATCTCTTTTTGATTTCTCAAATATGACTTGTTCGTGCCAGATGAGGCTTTAATTTCTGCAGCAATTCTCACTTGAAAAATCCTAGTGTTTTCTTTTGATTGCTTGGAGATAAATGAGACTCCCCAGTTGAGAAGGGGGTGGGAAGAGCACAAGAGGTGTAAGTCCCTGCTTTCTTACTTACACACTCAGTATTTCAGTTGGCCACAGAAGTATTTTTATATGAGAATTCTCATTTTGTTTCAGGCAGGGTTCCTGCTGCTTTCAGTCCATCTCCTTTTAATTTGCACAGTTTTGGTTAATAGGATTCCATGTCTCACTTAGTGGACATGTAAATTAGTCTTAAACTTTGCTCTCCATGTGTTCCTTTAATTATCTGAGTTTTGGGTTCTTTTTGTAGTGCACATGGATTCTGGACAAACTGAAGGAGAAAACTGAGAGAAGGAAGAAATTGTTGCTGCTGAGGGTGGTGAGACCATGGCAAATAAACTGCAAGAGGGTAGATTGAGACTGGAGAGGAGGAGAAATTGCTGCTGAGGGTGGGCAGAGCCTGGCCCAGGCTGCCCAGAGAGGTGGTGGCTGCCCCAGCCCTGGCACCACCCCAGGGGAGGTTAGGGGGGCTCTGAGCACCCTGCTCTGGGTGCAGATGGCCCTGCTCAATACACCAAGGTTAAAGAAGGCAAACAACAGAGAAGCTGCTGGGTCTTTCCAGTGTCTTTGAGAAGAATTTGCTCTCCTGGGGCAGCTCTGAGTGCTGAAGAGAAACTCACTGGAGAATGTGGAGCAGGGGAGGGGAGGATTTTGGTCAAGGGCAGCAGGAGGTTGTGCACTGCTGGGCGTGTTGCTGCAGGTAGCTGGAGGACTGCAGGGCTTGGGAGGAGGCTGTTCCTTTTCCAGCATGAAATAAGTGGCAGAGCAGTAACAGGAGTGGAAAAGGTGGGTTTGTGTGTACAGCAGATGATCAACAATATCTAGAAACCAGGGTTTGGAGGAGCAATGGGCAAAAAAAAACCAACCCAGAGCCTTTCAGTTGTTTGAACTTGCAGTTGTGCTGACTTCTTGTAGCTGTCAATTAGCACTTCAAGAGGATGTATTTTTAGTCGGGGCAGATGTTTTTCTGTGGCAGAACCTGTTTGGACTATGAACACTGATGTTCTTGGAGAGATCTTGCTTGAGTTCAATACTCAATCCCTTTGAAAAATGAAGCTTTAAATCCTCCAGCCTCTTCAGTGTCCTGTTTAGAGTGATGGAAAAGAAGGATTCAGGTTTTTTTCTTAATTTTTTTTTTTTGCTTATTCCTGGTACCACGTATTCACATATCCAACACTCTACTTGCAGAATTGATATTCAGGATAACATGTTTAATCTCCAACTGCAGAAAATAACTTCACACACAGCTAATTCCATCTGCTGGAAAAAGAAGAGCGAGGCAAAATTCAGCATTTATTTGAGACCTCCTTTTTCCTGTGCTAATTACTATGGATGAACTTTGGAAATTTCCATATTTTTTTGGCAAACTTCAGCAGCAGCCATTTAATTTAGAGTTTTATTAGCTTGAACCATCCCTAGCAAGCCCTGATGAGGTTTATTCTGTGTTTTTGGTGTTTTACAAGCTTTGATTTAGTGAGCTTCACTAACTTTTTCCTCTTTGCTTTGACTTGTGTATATTTATGCCATTTCCAGTGACTTCCAACCTGCAATCTAAGGCAGAATTCTTTCTGTCATTCAAATGAAGTGTTGAAATGAAATTCTTGTAAAACATCCTAAACCAGTAAAATTAGAAGCTGGGCTTTGGTTGCTCTTCTGCAGCGTGAGAAGAGCACTTTAAATATTTAAAGTGTACATGGCTTTCTAAAAGTAACCTTGGGGAAACTGGGACAGGTCAAGCCTGGTCCTAATTTCTGCTAAAAGCTGCTGTGAATTGTTAAGCTCCAAAGAGTTTGGGTAAAAATCAAATAAATCATCATTGCAGATAGTAACAGAGAACATTTATGAGCTAAAAGACTGGAGTTTAATACATTTTCTTCCCAAGGTGTCTGGCAGTGCCTTTTCCACTTGACTTCTTTTGGTTCTTGTGACCTCTTTTTACTGATTTTTGCTGGTGGGTGGATCATAAAATAGTAAAATGGGTTGCAGTTTCAGAATAAAAACTATCTGCATGCTGAATTCTGCTGTTTACTGGCTGATTTTCTTCTGTATGCAATAGACTGGTTAAATTTAAAAACCTAAACTCTTCTTTCTGAATGATCTTACCTTGCTTTCTGCTTCAGTCCCATCAGAAACTTCCTATTGCAGTCCCAACTCTTTGTCCCTCTTTCCTCCTCCCCCTGACTCTGTGATCACTGTTTCAGTTTCTTCCTTGGGATGAAGGGGTTTCTATTGCTTAGGCTCTTTAATTCCTGTCTCATTGGCAGAAAGCCAAGCATCAAATCTCCTTCCTAAGTCACTCTGGAGGTTTCTTTGTACATGCTGTTCTTTTCTTTTGCATGCTAACATCACTGAAAAGACTTGTATTTTCTTTTTTTTTCCCCCAAGTCTAGACCAGGCATCATTATGTTGGTGTGTGTGCACAGGCTTGGGTGTTGCCACTGCAGCCCAACAAGCAATTTGAAGTCCTGGAGGCTGTTTTAAGACCAAAATTTCTTGTAGCATCAAAGGCAGCAGCTATCCCCCTGCATCTAGGTAGGTGAAATAATTTTCTGGTGCATCTGAACTTCAAAGAGCTAACTCATGGCTTGTGCCTGTGGTTTGGCTTATTGCAGGGTGTCATACTGGAGGCTACACTAAAAAAAAATGAGAGATTTTGGACACTGAGTACAAACAGGACTTGGTGTGTGTTGGGTGAGAGTAGCCAGTGTTGAATTGGGGTTGGTGTTCACCAGGTGACACCAGGGACTTGGCAAGAGAACCCTTGGGGTGAGGGAAACAAACCAACCAAAAAAAAACCTGTGCTGGAAATAGTTTTCTAGGTCTCCATTTAACCATCAGGGCACCAGAGTTTGTCACTGGTGGTTTCTTGCTCTTTAGTTTTCACTTTATTTTATTTCTCCATTGAATTCCCTTTCCAAAGAAGGATGGCATTCTACCTCATTAATAAAAAAAAAAAGATGGTGACTTTATCTTCATAAACAGATGAATGAAGTGATGCAGAGAGTGCCTCTTGGTGCATCTGAAATCAAAGTGAATCTCCTCCTGCCTCTGAAATTCAGGCTGTGGGAGGACTACTGATAGCAGTGAATCCACCTTCCATGGTGCTGAGAAAAATACCAGTGTTTCTCTGGGAATGCTTCTGGATTGATTATTATTTTTAGATTCAGTAGGACTGCAGATGTAGTCACACTGAAATAACTTCCAATTGGTCTCAGAAGAGAAGCAGCTGGTCCAGGTTGTCCCAGATTCTCTTTGGGTTTGAGTTGAGGTGCCACCAAGCAGAGGACTAAACCAGTTTTCCTACTGGTTGCAATCCAAGGGGGTTGGTAGTGGTGTGTGCTGGTGTGTCAGCTGTAGGCTTCAGGGTAAACTGGAGGATAAATAGCACTTTGGAGAAGCCTCTCTGCAACATTCCATGTGTTCTTCTTGCCTTAAAAGGGTTTTTTTCATTCTTTTTTTTTCCCTCTTTTGAGGGGGAAAAAATCAAACATCACAAAAAAAATCAAATATCACAACTAGCACTATTTGTGATAGTGCTAGTTGCATTAATATTCATTGTAAGGGGTTTTTAATTAATTTATTAAAGCTTGACTGGGAGCCAGCAAGTGATGCCTGTGTCCTGAGTTTAATGTATTCCCTTCACAGTGCTCCTGCCCAGGAGGATTAGGGAGAGGTTTTTCACTCAAAGCTAGGAGGAACAGCAGTGTTTTGGGGTGAAAAGTGGTGTGTTTTTATTGGAATAGCTAAACATGGGTGCATTAAACTTAATATATGTGTTGGGGGGGTTACTGAGGAAACATCCCCTTCCCTAAACCAGTTCCTTTCTCCTGAGGAGATGCTGGGAAGATCACTTTGCTGCCAGTCAGGGCCGAGCCAGGCTTGTTAGCAGCTTGTAAACGACAGCCCTGCTTTGCTTTGGAGGTATTTTAAGTGCTGAGGGTAGCAGGGAGGGAGAGGTGATAACGTCTGTGCTGTGGGTTTGGCTTCTTTTTTTTTTCTTCCCTTTCTTTTTTAGAAGCTGAGGAGATGGCACTAATTGCATGCCTTCCAGTTTCAGTTACTTCATTACTGAATAATCACTGGAGCAGCCCTGCAGTCTGCTCTGATAGCAGATAAGTGGCATGGCTTGCAGCACTTGAATCTAAACAAAACTAAAGTGCTTTTTCCTTCTTCCCTGGAGTGAAACTGCAATTTCATTATGTGAATGGTAGCCGGGACAAAGTTGGGGTTTTTTTAGCTGTCATGATGTTTCTCTGGGATTTGTGGATGTTAGAGGTGTATCCCCAACACTAAATTCCCTTACCTGGCAGCTCCAGCTGAAGGTTTTCCAAGGGCTTTGCCAGGTGCAGATCTGTTTGAGCTTTGCCATCAGATGTCTGAGGGTTTAGATCCAAAGCAGTGAGTGTAGAGATTGTGTTTCCTTTCCAGAGCAATAAATGTTAATTAGTTTCTCTGCAAACAGGCAAGTGAACCAGCCCTGAGCACACCTTGGCTGCCCACTCAGCTGCTTCAAGGTGAGAGGCCCTGTGGTGGGAACCTTGAGGAGACACCAGAGGAGAGTTTTGGTTCCCCAGTGTACAAATGGTGTTCTCTGCAACCTGTGTGATGCCAAAGAGCATTCTCAGGGCTTCAGAGAGGGGGTTTTGCCTGTCTCTGAAACAGGATAAAAGTGGGTTTAGGTTCAGTGCTGATAAAATGCCTTCTTGGAACTGATGGTGCTGAAAGGTGCTGGCTTAAGGCAGTGAGAGCAACCCCAGTGCCTGGGTTTTGCATAGTGTGGTGCTGGGCAAAGCTGAAAACTCCTGTCAGGCTTTTTTTTCTGGCTGGCTGTAGAACTGTTAAATGTGATCTATTCCTAAAAAGCCAGCTGAGTGTGCAGTCTGAGCCACACACAATTCTTTGTCTCTGCTTTTGTTTTGAATGGAAAAGTTGTTTTTGCATTAAATGGATCTCAACTGGTGCAGCCCCAAAGGGGGGCTGTTCTTGCAGCTCTGCTTGGACTCCAGGCAGAATATTCTTGGCTCTTGCTGCTTTTTGCTCTAAGCCTGGTAACTCAAGACATGGTGATGGGAGGATGGTAACTGAAGACAGATAGTTATTGATGGGCAAAACAACTTGGGAAAAGAAAATATTACAAGGTTGGGGTGGGTTTTTTTTTCATGTTGATAGTTATTTGGGCTTGGTTGTATTGGTTGTAAGGAGGCCAAGGGGGTTGATCATGTGGAGTGACTCAGTGGGGATCCAACTGCTGCTTTGGGAAGAATTTAAGGGGAGGTGATGGTGAAATTCAAAGAATTAAAGAATATGAAGCCTCTTAGTTGAGCCTTGTATTTATAGAGTGGTTTTCAGTGGAAAAGACCAGTTACCATCCCTGGGTGTGTTTAAGGGTGGTTTGGATGTGGGTTTGAGGGACATGGTTTAGGGGTGAACTGTGTAGAGTAATGGTTGGACTGGATGATCCCAAGGGTCTTCTCCAACCTGAATGACTATTATTCTAAAGAGTGGGCTGTGATAACTCCCTCTCATGCTCTCCAACCTGCTCAGAGGGTAACACAGGTGGAGAGGGGCTGTGGAGGTGAGCTGGGTATGAGGAGGGTCTGCAAAGCTTCTTCATGTAGAAGCTTCTCCACTTGTGGGCTTATGATGAGGGGGAAGCAGCACTGCTTGGAGCAAGAGCTTGTCCTCTTTCCTTGCAGATGTCTCTGACCCACACTGCTGGATCCTGCTTTGCTGCCAAGTCTTTTGTGCCCATTTGGGATGGTGAAGTTGCCTTCCCCATGTTCTGCTTCTCTTCTTGGAAGCTTGGCCACCAAAACTCCCCAGCAGCCAGCCCAGCCTTGGCTCTTCTCCGGCCTTTGTTCACCTCTTGATGGTGGAAGCAGCTCTCAGAGCTTCCTTCCTCTCTTTCTTCTGCTTGGCTTCAGGGCTTGGTGGCCCCTCTGGAGCAACACACAACTGGGAGGAGAGTCCCCAGGGTTTTGCTGGGGTGGGTGTGCATCCAGAACTTAATTGGGATCTACCTTGACCATAGAACATGAACTGGAAGTAAGTTATCCAGTGCTGGAGACTTTTCTAGGGGGGAAACATATGGAATGGACCTGAAGGGCCCCAAAAATGGACCTGAAGGGCCCCAATCCTGTGGATTATGTGTGGTGTCATGTAGCTGTGAGTGTTTTCCTTATTGCAGGGGCTGGATTGATTCCCTGGGGCTGTGCAGCATCTGATCTTTATGCGAGGGAGGGGAAAAAGCAGTTTGACTTTAATTTGCATTTACTAGGTGGTTAATAAGACAGACCTCTGTCTGCCCTGAGTGACTTGCTTAGCCTCTGTTATGTTGCAGGAGCTCCATGGAGATGAAGCCTGCTGCCTTTATTTTGCTCTGAAATCCATTTGGCTTCAAGTTGCTTCCAGAACCTCAGCCTCTGTGACACCCCAGACTCACAGCTGGGTAACCTGCTGAGATTGGGGCAAAGCCTGGAATGCTTTAGTGGCTGAGAGGTGACATTGGCACGTGGAACTTGTCTTGCAGGTGTCAGCATGCTGAGAGCAGAGTGCTTCTTCCCTGCCTCTTCCCTTGAGAATCTGCAACTTGTATTTAAAAGAGGGGGGGGTTGAGGTTTGTTCTGCCTGCAGTTGTGGCCCTTCAGCAGTGGCTTGGCACTGGAGCTGCTGATTGCACAAGCTGGCATTGCTAAAGGGAGCAACTGCAGGTATTTGCACCAGTCATTTAGAAACTGGTATCATTCAATTCCAAATCAAACTCAGGCTCAAACAGGTCGTGGAATTTATTTATACACCACCAGCGGGGTGTGTGGCGTGGCAGAGAAATAAACAGTGGCTCTCAGCCCTCAGGCTTGTGTTCAGTGTTAGATAAGGAGGCAGGGAGGGGGTAATTAGAGCCAGGGAGCTGGGTGGAGGGTTACATCCATGTAGAGGAGTGTTCCTTGGTGTGCCTGCAGCTTCTTCATGGGGAGACATGTGGATCAGTAAGCAGAAGGAGGTGAACTGAAACCAGTCAAGTGCTGGGTTTGCACCGACCCCAGCACACACAAGTGATGGCACTGAGGGCTCTGGAGGAGGTTTGGGTGTTAAAGCAGTGACTCTGCACCCAGAACCCTCAGTGTGTGTGCTTGATGGGGGTGGAGGAGAAGACAAAGTGAGTCCAGTGTGGCTCCTGAGAGCTTTGTGGCCTCTCCTCTTTCCCATCCCTGCAGGCTGGGCTCCCATGATGTCAAAGCAGCCTCTGCCCAGCCACCCAGCTGGACTTCTCCTGGTGGCCTTTGACTGTAGTTGCTGGAGTCTTTTCAGGGTGTACTTGGCCTGTCAGTACTGAAGATCTGCTTGTGTTGGTGGTGCTCCATATGTCAGCAACACATTGATTGTTGTTCCCACCTCTGCACTGGGCAAACTGGATCTTTGGGGTTTTAAGAGCTGGTTGGTAGTTGTTAACACCTTTAACGTGTCACTAATTTCCTTTTTCCTTCCCTTTTGCTCTTCAGAAATGCCATTCTCATGAGTGTACAAGGAACCTACAGAACTGTAATGTCTAACCCTACCTGGAATAACAACTCTTTGAAGGTACCATCCTTTTTTCACTATGTGGCTTTGTTATAGGTTGGGTTAATGATGCTTTTTGCTTGCAAGCTAAAGAGCCATGCCTTAAATAACACTGTCCCTTCCAAAAGGGCTGTGACACTGCTCTCTGTCTTCCAGAAACACTGTGTGCAACCCAGCACTTGATCTGGGGTGCCAGGGGGTTCCCTGGTGAGCAGGCTCTTTGGGCAGGTCTGCAGTTGCTGTAGGAACAGATGTTGGTTTCTATTCAGAGCTGAACTCAGCTTTCTTTGGACTTGGTGGCCATGCTTGGAACCATATTGCCCTTGTTTTTAGTGACTTGGTGATGACTTGCCTGTTTCTCCTCAACTCCATGACCTTCTGGATCTCCTCTCTCCATGAGAGGCTTCTGGTTGTATTTCTGAAGAGCATCATGATAAAGTGCAGTTACCTTTGAAGCATTTGTCATGGAATCCTAGAAGTGTCTGGGTTGAAAGGGAGCTCTAGAGGTCTAGTCCAGCCCCCCTGCACTGAGCAGGGTGCCCAGAGCCTCCTCAAGCCCCACCTGCAATGTCTCCAGGGATAGGGCCTCCACCACCTCCCTGGGCAACCTCCTCCAGTGTCTGTTGGAAAGAACTCCTTCCTTATTTCTAATTTTAATCCCCTCCTTTCTCATTTCAGTTTGTTCCCCCTTGTTTTGGAGGGCTCTGGGCTGTTTGTGCTGCATGGACCCAGCCCTGGGGCGTTGCCTCCTGCTGCCTGATCCTGCAGTGATGCCATAATGTGAATTTTTTTGGGTTGCCCTGGTCGTTCCCATGGCAACAGCCTGATGTCATCCACTCAAGGACATAACTTCAGTGTAGGCTCCTGCACGATCCCACTTGTGAAGGAGAAAGCTGACTCATGCCCATCTCCAAAGCAAACTAGGGGAGTGCAGGTAACAGCTGACAGAGCAAGGTGCTTGGCTTTGAAACCTCCCCTCTGAGGCTGATCCTGAGGAGCTGTGGGTAAGGACATCTTGCAGGCACCCTGTACCTTCAACCAGGTGATGCTCTGAGGTGGGGAAGCCTGCTCTCTGGTTTGAGCCTTGCAAGGTCATTTGCTTATTTGAATATCCAGGAACTTCTCAGTGGTCTTGTAAGCAGGCTGAGAACACTTGGCCTTGCCTCGTGTTGTTCAAACAGTTTAATTGGTTTTCCAAAGCTTTTCTTTTATGCATAACATTGGAAGGTGAAAGGGGAGCTCTGCATCTGCATTCTGGTCACATTTTCCTATATCCTATTAGCAGATTCCAAGATTGTTTAATGTGATCTCCACCCATTTCATTTGGCTGCAACCTTTGCTCCCATGAAAACAAGGCTGATTGTTCTGAATTGCTGTGTGTATGTGCTTTGGCAAGGCATGAAGGTACCTATAATAACACAACCATTGTCTGGAATAAAAAGCAGTTTGCAGTAATAACTACAAATAAAAGGGTGCAGTGCTGGGGCAAGACAGATAATGGTTGTTTTCCCACCCATTACTACCAGCAGATTCTCAACGTGGTCACCTCTCAGCCTGACAGGGATGTGGGTTTGAGTGCAATAATGGGAATATTGGGAATAAGGGACTGAAATATTTGCCTGTTGTTCCAAGTTTCTCTTTCCTGGACACGGTTCCATTGCTCATATCTACAGATGGGGGGAGACTGAATGACTTTTGCACAATGCAGTATTTGATTTGCATGCTGTGAGCAGTTTACCAAGTGTGTGTGCTAAATGAAGCATTCCCACTTTCAGTTAGCAGCTGAAAAGGTTTTTTTTTACCTTAAAGAGGAAAAAAACCCAACATATATTGAAATAAAAATACTGTGCCTTCAGGTTGAACAGTGAGGTTTGGAGGGGTGACATTGTGCTGTGTGTCAGGGAGGGTGGTTGGTGGTGCCAAGGCTGAATGTGAACTTGAAATGCTGTGGGATTCAGCAAATAACCAGCTAAAGCTCCTTCTTGCTGAAGGAATTTCTGCCCTTCTCTGCACTTTGTGGAATAAAGGCTGTTCTGGTGTTTGGAAGGAACACAGTTGCTTGAAATGTTTGGTGTCATGGGAATGGAGGATATTGAACAGAAACTGGTATTTTTCAGAGCAGTTTGGTTGCCTCCCAGGACAGGAAGCTGTAGAGTGTTCAAAAAAAAGAGGCAGGGAAGGATTTAACAACCCTCTCTGTAAATCAGGATGCTTGAATTCAGTGCCTGGCCTTGAGCTGAAAGAGCTGGAAGCTCTGCAAGATTCAGTGATTCAACTGCTGTGCTGTGAACAAGGAGATAATGGTGATGGACTCTCAAGAAGGCAGCCTTGCTAAAAAGAGAGGCTTTGTGATAAAGGGGAAGGAAGTCTGGAGAACTCAGAAAAGGAACAGCTGTTTTTGGAGGTGGGGAAAAAAACTTCCCTATCCATGGAGAGCCAGCAGAAGGAACTTGATACCAAACAAAAGTTAGGCACACCCAGTGTTTAGCACACAGGGATCCTGGAAAGCTGCTGGTGCTGCTGTTGCTTGACAGACACCTTGTGTGGTGACATCTCTGAGACAAGAAGTGACTCACACAAGCACCTGTCACTTTGTGTGCAAAGAGTTTGGAGGTTGGTTGATGCTTCTCTTGAACAGCAATGAAAAAGAGATATCTTAATGGAGGGATGAAATGATGCTGGAAGCTGGAAGCCAAGAGGGATGCAAGGAAATGACAGAATATGCATTAAAAAAGAGGGAGAGGTTGCTTGGAGGGTGTGTTTATGGCCTGTGCTGACTGGGAGGGTGATAAAACAGATGGTTTTGTATCAAAAGTACAAGTGGCAGTGATTTTTCATGTTGTTGAAACTTGCATCCCCCCCAAAAAATGGATTTTACTCTTACTTACAGGTTAATCCACTGTAATTGACTGTGAAATAAACCTGGGGGAATTTTCCTGTCTTCTGTCTGTTGCACAGCCTCTTTGCTGTCCACTTGGCAACTCTGCCTTCAGATAATTAAAAGCTGCTTTTTAAATCCCCTCTTCCTTTCATCTCTAATTATTTTTACATCTTGCTGCTTCCCTGGCTGTAAAAATCAAGGTAATGTGGTTTTATGGGAGGAAGACTGCAGGTGAATCTCTTTTATTTGCTGATGTTTGTTGTGCTTTGGGTGTTTGTTTTTGCTTGTTTATTTTGTCTGGGTGGGGTTTTGATTGTGGGGTTTTATTTGTTTAAAATAAACCCCAAAAACAACAAAACCCCAACCCAACAAAGCCCAAAACCTCCAAAATTAATGGAATGTGTGAGATTTTTTTCAACATCACTGCTCCATTTCTCCCATCACATCACTGCTACACCTCTGGCAATTAATTTTCCCAATCCAATATGTAAAACACTAAATGCAATTTGACTTTCTGAGCTCTCCTGCCTCTTACCCCTCTCAAATCAATAACCAACCCTCCCTGGCTGCCTTTGCTTAGGCAGCAGCTGTAATTACCCAGGAATTACAGGAGTTGCTCAGCACAGGGATCCTCTGGTTTCAGCACATAGTTTTATCACTCTGTAGTGTTTTGAGAGGGTGGGATGCAGCTCCAGTGACTTTCCAGATTCCTAACAGTGTGAGGGACTGTTTGGAATAGTGATGATAAAAACAGCTATTCCCAGTTGGAGGTTAGTCAGTGGTACAATTATCAGAGCTATGAAATAGTGCAGGGATGGCTCAGAATGGAAAAACTCCAGCTTGAAAACTTAGTTTTTCTGGAGGGAGCTGTTTGATTTCCTGCAAGCTCCTAGAGAATTAGTGAGAGCTGTTAAATGAGGAGAGTTCAGGCTTGATGGGGCTTGGTGATTGCTTTGGTAATTGAATTTTCAGGCTAGCAAACTTCAGCTGGCTGTTGTTGGGACAGGGATTTGGTAGCAATTTGTTGATGAAAGCCAGCCTGGTGAGGAAGAACCAGCTCAAAATCTGCTTCCCTGAAACCATCCTTTTTATGCACACAGTGGTGGGCACCTCACTCTCTGCTCAGTTTCTGGCTGATTTGGTGGCTCTTACTCAGATTTTCTCTCTTCTGCCCAAGGAGAGGAAGCACTGAAGTGAGTATTGATTGTGCAGGGGTGGAGCAGCAGGGGGTACTGAGTTAGCCACAGCTTTTTCTTGCTTCTAAAGCTGTTTTTTGTGGTAATAAGTCTAAAAGTTTTGTGAAACAATCCCAAATCTGATGTTTTCAGGTGAACTTCTCTAGAAGTTCATCCTCCTCCAATGGTTTCAGCTTGGAAAGGCACCAGAATTCTTTGTGGTGTCCTCTCCTAGGTCTGTGCTACTGAAATTTGCAGAGGGAGAGATTTGCAGCACAAGTTCTCCCATTTAACCAAGCACTTGAGTGTGCAGGAGCCTTCCTCTGCTGAAATTCAGATGCTGTTTTGGGGCCTTCTTTTAAGGAAGGAATTGGAGCAGAATTTGTGCTGTGCTTGGAATTCCTGCATGTCATTGTGTTGGGTGCTGGATGTATCCCCTGCAAAACTCTGAAAATATAAAACTAATTTGTTTTTTCTACATGTTTGAAGATTTTTTTTCTATTAAGAACTCAAGACTTGAAGTAAAAACTAAAGACACATGGAGTAGATCTCAAAATGAGCTTAGTTTTGAGTCTTTTGAACCAATCTTGCAAACAACCTGTATTTAACACTCCTCTTTACCTGACAAAAAGCCAAGCTTATCTGTACCTTAATTCAGCAGATTTGTGGATGTTCTCTGAAGAATTCATATCCCATCTAGCTGTGGCCCCAGCTCAGCTCTGGCTCCTCCTCCCTCCCATCACTGCCTTGGGTTACATCTTGATTTTTGCTGGGTTTCAACACCCTGCTGCCACGTTTGCTTGCTGGGCACGTGGATGACTTCGTGCTGCTGGAAGAACTCAGAGAGTGCAGGGGTAGGAGAGAAAAATCTGCTGCTGGTTTGAAATGATGGGGGCCTCATCCTGCCTGCAGTGAGCCAACGTCTCCAGCAGCACCACAGCTGAGTCTTCTAATGAAGAGTGAAGATTGGCAGCCTTTGATGTGTGTGATTCTCGTGTGTGGTGTCAATTAAACAGCACCAGCAGAGGCAGAATAATGTGAATTTCTGCAGCTTTTTCAGTGCAGAGCCGTGTGGGGAGTTAGCCTTGGCCAGCCACCAAACACCCACCCAGCTGCTCACTCCCTCCCCTCAGTGGCACCGAGGGGAACAGGTTTAGAGAGCTTAAAAACCGAGATAAACTCTGAGATTACTGGTGATGGGTGTGGGAAACCAAAACCATTCACCCCCAGTTAAAACAGACTGGTGTAGTGAGAAGTTAAACCATCAACACCAACACCTTTCCTCAGCTGCCTTGCTCTGCCATGGAGCACCTCCTCCTTATCTGAGCTTGCTGGGTATTTTTCCACCTCTTTCTCTCTCTTGGGTGGTTTTTTACTCTAATAAATGTTTTCAGGCATTGCCAGTCACTTGGCTGCTGGGCCACACTGTCCTGTGGTGGGGCATGGTGGAGCCAACTGGGATGGGCCTGGAGCAGGCCTGACCACCTCCAGCACAGGCCTTGCTGGAACCTGACACTAATTAGTGCCTTTTTTTTTTTTCTTTCTGGTCTTAGATTGTAGCCTGTTCTTTGGGGCTGTTGTTTTTCCTTCCTAAGATGCCACTGGCAAGACCAGTGAATCCAAAGCTTGTTGAGCAGGTGTGGGTGGGGGTGTCTTGTTTTGAGTGGGTGCTTTGGGTTTTAGATGCTCCCAAGGAATCTGTTGCCTTGGAAGTTGTGTCCTCAGCAGATGCAGTGCTGCACTTGGTTATAAAATCCTCTGAGAAAAACAATTTGAGCTTCTTATAACATGAAATCTGGCCTGAAGTTGAGTGTTCTTATTTTTTTCCCAGGTTTGCAGAGCAGAATTTTTTTTGCTAAACTAACTGCAGGGTGAATTTGCAGTGTCAGAGTTGAGCATTTTCACATTATCCTTGCAAGATGGTTTTTTTGTGGAGGCACGAAGTTGAGGCAGCAGCAGTGTCCTAGTTTAAACAAAAAATAGAGAAGATTAAAGATTTCATGACAGATCATGAGGCAGAGATGCAAAAAAAAATGTGGGAGATGCTGGTATGTGAAAACAGGGTGGAGTCAGGACTGTGAGAGAAAAATGTAGGCATTCTGATTTACAGAAATACTTGCAACTAATTGCATAGTTACTTCTATAACTTCTCTTTTTTTTTTGAGTACTGTTGAATTTAATCTAGTGCTTGTGTTGCTGAGCAAGGCTTCAGGTTGTTGAATTTGGTTTTGGAGACCTTGAGGAGAAAAACTTGGATGCTTTAGAGACTCCTAATCTCAGCTCAGCAAAGGTTTGGCAGAATGAATCCATGTGGACAAAATTATGTTGTTGTTCTTTGAGTCTTTTGTGAGTGTGTGGGTTTTATTTGGTTATTTTGGAGAGGAGTGTTGTGATGTTTGTTTTCTTTTTTGTTCTGTGCCTGTGTTTTGTTAAGTTATCCAGAATGGTATAAGACAGAGAAATTCACAGCATAACCTTTTGGTTAAAGGGTAAGATGCCACGAAAATAACCAGAACTGAATTATTCCATATTCTGCTCAACATGGTCAGACCTGTGTGAAAGGAGAATTGTCACCCCAAAGCCTGATCCACACCAATATAAACCAGTTAAAGCCTTGTTTAATTCAGTGAATTAAGTTTCCAAGTTGATAAATTTAGTATTTATCACTGGGGTCACTGTCTGTGGGGTTCTCCAAAGTTCTAAAGAAGGATTAGTATTTATTTACTGAATATTGAGAAGTTTGCTGCATGTTTTCTGCTTTAATCCTCCATGGAGGGATGGACAGAAGCAGTTACTACTGTGCATTTAGGCCATGGTGCAGGGGGATTTTTTTGCCCCCAAAGTGTGAGTGTGAGACTTTGTGTTCCCTGCTGACTGTGCCAATAAAATGGCAAATCAAACACAGGATTGCAATCAGAGGAGCATCAACATTGCATTTTTTAACCCCTGCTCCAAGAGCTGCCCCAGAGCAGGCAGAGGGAACTTGAAGCACCAAGGTGGGTCAGGAAGAAACTGTTAGTGGTGAGTAAGGAGCTGTCAGCAGGCCAGTGAGGGGCAGTTTCTGAGCTGTCAGCAAAAACCAAGCTACCAGAGTGTGCCAGAATGAGTCAAGTGGATCTCTCCAGCCAGGAGCCCAAAGGTCTGGGTGAGGAAATCACTGTTGACAGCCCTCCTCTGCCACGTCAGTGTTGTGCTGAGGATCTGCATCTCCTTTGGCAGAATCACCTCCTGTTCCTAAAGAAGAAACCCCAAGTGATGGTTCTTTGGTTCTAACTTGTTCCCTCCAGTGGGGCAGGCTGGATCTCTGCTGATGTTGAGGCTGATCTCTCTCTTGTAGGCTGGCTGGTTGGCTTTCTGGCTCTGATGCTTGTCCTAAAGCTGCCTTTGGCTGTCAGCTGTGCACCTTGCAGTCACTCTCCCTCTTCCCTGCCTGCACAGCAGCAAACCCAGGGAGGCCTCAGCCTTGCCAAACCAGGGCACAGCATCTCCAGAGCCCTGGGACTGCTGCTCTACTATTTTTGGAGCCAAGCTCTAGTGCTTCTATAATAGGAAGGCTTCTGGAAGCTTTCTCCTTCCCTTCTCCCCAAGAAAGCAGCCTCTCAGTTGAGCCTTCATTCACTTCAGAACCTGCACAGTCAAACAAACCCAGTTCTACACACAAACCATCCACAGCTCGTGGATGGAACCCTTGCTTTCCAACCTCTTTTCCCTCTAACCCAGGGATGTGGCAGCTGCCAACTCCTTCAGGGATGCCCAGCTCCCCCCTGCTTCTCATTCTGGGCACAGGGGGGGATTGTGCAGTGCCAGGGGGTGCCAGGGGGGGTGGCAGCTTTCTAGAAAGCAGAGCAGCGGGTGATCCGTTGGTCACTGCTGCAGCACTGGCAAGGGAGGGATTTGCTCTGTTTATTTTTCCTCTTGGATCAAGCAGGACAAACCTAATGAGCCAGCTCTTAACTTCTTCCCAGTTGGGCAACAGATGATGTCCTTACCCAAATTGTGCAAGACAGCTGAAACCTTTTAGGAATAGTTGAACCAGGGAAACACTTGTGCTATTAATTTTTTTCCCCTCAGTATTAAAATACAGGATTAACAAGGTGCAGCAAAGCAGCTCTTTTATTCTTTTTTTCCTTTATAATATATTCTTTTAATATATTTTTTTTTCTTCTGAGTTTTTCCCTTTTGAAGAAAAAAGGGACAACTCAGTCCTTCTGACACTAACCACACCTAGAGGAGAGAAAGCATGAGAGCTACGAATCTGAAGCCTTTCATTCTTTATTGACATGATCTTGGAAGGAAGACAGGTTCTCCCTGTAGTGCTTCATTAGAATAAGCATTTCATGTGCTTACTGGTACAGCAAGTAGCACTGTTTGACAGCAGCAAAGAGTCAAACGTTGCCTGGGAGCCCTACATGCTCATTTACCCACTTCCAAACCACTCTGTGTTTTGCATTGCTGTGCATTCAGAAAGGCTCCTTTCTGCTGACTTAAAAGAAGCTGAAATCCACTTTGTGGCAGCCAACTTCTCTAGTGTGATTCCAGGTGTGGATTTGAGACAGCCAAGCTGCTCAGAGCCTCATTCTGCTGGGTTTTGCTAATGACTGCTAGGTCTGGGGGTAAGTGGGCTCAGGGAGCCAACCTTTTCTGGGTGAATTTTCTCCTAGTTCAGCTTCTTCAGGAGTGGATCAGATGGCTGACAGTGTGATAAAGGGGAAGGTGTGAAAGGACTGAGAGGAAGAAAGGGGTGAGATGCCAGCATGACAGGAATTAGAGTCACTGAAAGGTCTGTGGGGCTCTGCAGTGTTTCCAAGCATCCCTGTGCTTCCTGCTGACACTGATGCACAAGCTCAGATTTATGTGGGAATCTTCAGTTTTCAGTGAAATAACTGCTCTGTCTGATGTTATCCAGGGTACACAGTATGGATGGGGAGTTTGGTGGAGCTTTGGGAAGGGCTGGATTGAATTTGGTGGGGAAATGAGCCAAGAGCCATGCTAATGAGATCCTGCTGCCTGGCCAGCCCTTGATTCCTGGTACCTAGAAGTGGTAGGAACAGGTTTTGGTGTGTAAGTAGACATAGAAAAAACCCTGACATTTCTTTCAGCTGGAGCCTCTGTGGCAGCTTTATTGCTTTGAGATAAGATAACATCAGATCTATGCAAAGGGGCACCTTTTGACCCTGAAAGAGCAGGGGAGCTGAGCACACAAGGTCTCACAAGGCAGATGATGGCCATGGTGGCTCCTGGAGTCTCCTGCTTCAGGTGAAAAGTTCAGCAGGACTCAGGGTATCTCATCTGATGGGAGTGAGCAAACTTTCCTTCTCCTAGTGCCCCTAAATTAGATAGTGACTTCACTCCAGACCTGGTTTCATGTGAGAGTTTGTTGCCAGCTGGAGGTGGATGGAAACACAAATGTGAGGTGGACATGTAGCCCTGTTTTTGCAAGAAAACAAAAACCCATGTGGAGATCCCTTTATAAGGCCTCAGCTCTGGCTGTTTTCTGCATGTTTATTTTTGTTTTAAGGATTACCAAGTCTGTTTCTTGGTCTTAACCCTCCTGAATTCCCCTCTGAAATCTTTGCCATTGCTTTCTTCAGAGAATCCTACAATGGTTTGGGTTGGAAGGGACCTTCAAGATCTAGTTCTACCCCCCTGCCATGGGCAGGGACACCTCCCACTAGAGCAGGGTGCTCAGAGCCCCATCTCTGTTCAGCCTGGCCTTGAACACTTCCAGTGGTGGAGCATCCACAGCTTCCCTGGGCAACCTCTGCCAGTGTCTCACCACCCTTGGGGTGAGGAACAACTCTCAAGAGCTGTAGTGTATGGCTGCACAGGTGAAGAAACCTTAACTCCACCTCCTCCAGCTGAGTGAATAATTATATATATATTTTTTTTTTTTTTAAATTAATTTGCAGCAAAATGGCTAAGACAGGGAGGTTTGTGGGACCTCTTGCTGGATGTGATGCTGACTGGTGTCCTTCCCACATCTTCTGCACAAAGGCTTATGCTTGGGGGTGGCTTCAGAAAGGGAGAGCAGCACCACTGGGCTTGTTTAACTTCCTCTTCTCTTTGTGTTTCTCTCTGCATCTGCATTTCAGTTTTGGGGCTGTACCCAACTGTGGGCACAACTAGCAGATCTGCTGAAGCACCTGCTGGTAAGGATCAGCCTTGGTAAAGAAACACCCTGTGCTAGTGAAAAGGCAGTAAGTATCTCTGTGCTGCTAGATGCTCAGGGGTTTTTTTGTCTTTTTTAATCCACAAGCCCAGCTTTTTACTACTTACACAGTAGGAATGTGTCAGTAGCTTGTTGGCATTAACAGCCAATTTCAGCTCTTCTATAGCCCAGAGGCTAGAGGAGGGGAAAATGCATGCTTTGTGTGGAGCTGTGTTAGGATCTGTGCTGCAGTGCCCAGCTCAACTTGTCTCTGCCTATTTTTGTCAGCTTTTGCTTCCCTCTAGTAGGTGCTAGTCCCTTCTCCAAGGGGTGACATCCCACCAGATGATGCCTGTGCTTGGACTGGGATTGAAGCTGCTCCTGACCCGAACCTCACTGCACTTGATGGTTTTCCTTCTTCAGCTCTTTACTGCAACCAGGATCAGCTTTTAGTTTCTTTTTTTTTATCCCCTTTTTATCATTTGCTCCTCAACTGATGTGCAAAGGAGCAGGACTAGGGCAGAATGTGTGGTGTTCCCAAGCAGCCATGCACAGATGGAGTTGTAGCTCTTGAGTGGCATTCTCAGAATGGCACAGCTGCATTTATTTGGGGGTGGATAGAATCATGTCTGTGATGCAGTTCCTGCTGAGGCTGAAATGCTGGTGTCAGTAAAGCCAGGAGGGGAAGCCAGACAAAAGCTTGGGTAAAAGTTAGAATTTCTATGCCTCTTACTGGTAGTTCATGGGGAAAATAATGATTTTGTGTTTAACTTTTGATTGTCATAAAGTGCTAGGCATACACTGCTTCTTCCCTGAATTACTGTTTGTGAATATATATTTTACAGCCCACAAAACACCTGAAAAGGCTCTTATTTTTGTGCCTGGGTTTCACCCTTGCAGGTAGGTCCTTGTTAGACAGCCTAATGAAAGTGGTGTTGAACTCCAAAGCTGTGATTAACCACAGCAGCCTGACTCCTGATGGAGCAGAGTACTCTCCTCCTCCTGCTCAGTCTTCTCCAGCTGACACCTGTAGAGCTCAGCAGACATTTCCTGAAGATTGGAATCTGTTTCTATCCTATTTTATATATCATTTTAGCCTCCTGCTTGCTCAAGTGTAGGCAAATGATGAACCTCTCATTCACCATCACTAGAGGAGCAGTGAAACTGCTGTAGCAGGTGTCCAGTCAGCCAGATCCAAAGCAGCTTCTGCTTTTCCTGCCTGGAAAATCAGCCAGATCCAAACCAGCTTCTGCTTTTCCTGCCTGGAAAATCACCCTTCATCACTTTCTCAGCAAGTGTGGCTACCAAGTCAGAACAGGCTTTCCAGGTCAGGAGTGTTGAGTAGAAATCCACATTGGTCAAGCACTGATTAACTGAGCCCTGTGGATATAGCAGCTTTTTTTTGTGTGTTGGGGGCTTTTTTTTTTTCCCTCTGGCAGGTGTTGCAGAAGGGGTGATGTGAGAGGCTCCATCTCTGCAAGAGCTTGGCACAAACCAGTGCCTGTGCCAGGCTGTCCTGTGGAAATCCCACTGCAGGACTAGGTGGGAGAGCAGAACCTGCTGCACTAAATAAATCCCAGATCCCCTGGGGATACAGCTCTATAGTTAGCACCCTCCAAAGGCATTCCTTTATTCCAGCATCATTGTGCCTGCTCCTCCAGAGAGCAAACAAATGAGTTTGAAAACAATCTGCTGGCAGCTCAGGCTGGAGGATTTGAGGCTTTCCAGGGCTCTCTGCCTGTGTCACTCTTTTCCTTTCATGTTCCAACTCGAAGGTCATTAGGTAACAGTGTCTGCTCCAAGGACAGGCAGCTAGGGGTGGACCAGCTTTGTTTTGGTGCCATCTGCCACCTTATCTGTGGGTGATGCTGAGCCAGGGCAGTTCTCAGGAGGCTTGGAGGCTGCCTGGTGGCACACTGGGGGTGGGGTGTTGGTTTGTTTTTGTTTTCTCTTGTCCTTTTCTGAAACCCGCCACGTTCTTCTGATTAGAAGGCTCACGTAAGTGCTGGCAGCCTCCAATCTCCCTGCTAGCAGCCTTTTCCCTCCAAAGCTTGCTGTGGTGCTAACAAGCAGCAAGATCCTGTTTGCTCAGAGCTTGGGAGGACAGCGTGTTCCCCTGGAGGTGCCAAGGTAGTGCTGCAGTCCTGTAGAAGGTAAAAAAGCATTGTATGTGCAGACAGGCTGGTGGGGAGGGGGGTTAATCTGTGTTTTAACAGTGGGCTGAAAGTCCAGCTGCAGTCATGGCTTGATAATGTGAAGTTTTCTGTTTTATATATATATATATATATTTATATTTTTATACATATGTATGTGTATGCACATATGCATGTGGACATATTTCTTTCTCCTGGGGAATAATCCTTGTCCTGATCATCTGTGCTTCTCCTGGGGAGTAGTCCTTGTCCTGATCATCTGTGCTTCAAACAGATTTTTTTTTTCTGTTTTTCTCACCTACCTGTCATTTGTTCAGTTTCCAGGTGGCAGAGACGGGGTGAAGCTCGGTGTGGGGCAAGGAGAGCAGATGGGGGAGCCTCGTGTGTGACCCAGGATGGACTGGCTCTGACAGTGTGTGCCTTAGCTGGAGAGGTAGTTACCATGAAGAGTTCCTGCAGAGCTGGCCTCCACAGGGAACAGCTGAATTCCACAGCCTCCACCTTCCACCAAGTCAAACGGTACGAGGGGACCTGCTGCTCTGTCTGTAGTGGAGGGTGGAGCTCTGCTTTGGCCTTCTTGTGGCTCACTGAAATGTTAGTCTGAGTTGTTCTTGTCTGTTTTGTGTGTCACTGAAATGTTAGGTCTGAATTCTTCTTGTCTGTTTTGTGTGTCTCTGAAGTGTTAGGTCTGAATTCTTCCTTTCAGCTTGTGTTGAAATGTTATGAGTGAAGGGCACTCAAAAAAATGATGTTTTCATTTAATACAACTGGTTCTGCACTTGGAGAGTATCCTTGGGTTTTCTAGCAACAGCTGCAAATGAATTTGGGAACGTGGCTTTTGAAGTAACACTTAATTGGCAAATGGCTTGTCCCAGTAAGCTTGAAACCATGCAGCCAGCTCAGAGCAAGTGGAAATGCTGGCGTGCTGCTTGTGGTTCCCCTTGCTGTAAAGTAATTGGATGAGTTGGAAGCTCAGATTTTGGTAGTGCTCCCTCTCCTGTGTCTCTGAGGAAGCAGCAATGCAGCCCTGATCTCACACAGTTCTGTGACAATGAAGAGGAACACCACAGAACAACTTGTCCTTATGCAAATGCAGGAACATGCCACTTTGGTTGAGTTCAGGCTGCTTGAAAATCCATGGCTGTTGGCTTTTTTTTTTCCTGCAACCAAGACTCTGCAGCTTCCTCAAGTCAGGAGGAAGGGAGCCAGCTTGCTGCTTTCCAAAAGCCATGTGGGTTTAAAGCAAACTTTTAACCTTTGTTCTTTGTGGTTGTGTAGGCAGCATAAAGTTGCTATGTTGGTCTCCTGGTGGTGCTGGAAAAGACTTCCTGGGTCATCCAGCTCCTTCCTTTTAAAGCAGGATCTCCTAATCCCTTGGTAAATTTAGAAGTCTAGCCTAAAAAGCAATTAAATCTTTTCTTCTCTCCTCCTGGAGATTAAGCCATTAGTGAAGATGACAGAGCTAGCTGTGCTATTAGAAACCTTCTTTTGATTCCCAGGCTGAATATTCATCTCATCCTCTAGACTTGTTTGAGCTTGTTCCTTTTTTTTCCCAGTGGAAGAACCGTTTCTTCTTTTCAGTGGCTGCTGCAGGCTGGGAAATGTGGTTGTGTACCCTCACCTGTGGATTGCTGCTGAGTGACCCAAGTGTTACCCAGCAGCTCCTTGAGCTGTTCTCAGTGGGGATGAATCTCCTCTGAGTCATGCCAAAAAGTGTGTGCTGCTCTCCAGAGCACACCTGGCTTGAGGACTTCCCACTGCTGCCTTAACATCCATCCCTTAGACTCCTTTCCTCTCTTTCCTGCACCTTTCTTAGTTACCTCCAAGACTCTCTGGGGTTCAGCTTTGCTGGTGCATCACCAGCTGTGCTGCAAAACCCTCCTCATTCCTGTGCTTTGTCTGCTCTCTTGGTCACACCTTCACTGCTGGAGGTCATCCCTAAGAAACTCAGATGTTCCCAAGGTTGATTCTTGAGGCATGTCTCTGGTTTCCAGGATGGTGTTTTCTTATCCAGCATCACCTGGGGTTGTCTTGCTGCTGAGCCAGCTCCTTTGTCTGCTTTTCCACTCCTCTGCCAATCTGTCTCAACCAGTAAATCTCCTTGTGCCTTCTGAAGTCTGTGTGAATAAGATGTGGCACATTTGTCTGAAAGGATCACTGGAGAACTTTCAGGTTAGTCTGACATACTGAACTATTCCCTCTTTCCCTTTCTTTTCTCTGTTCCCTTAATCCTCTTTGCTTGCAAAGCACTGTTTGAAGTCAGGCCTGGAGAGGCTGCAATTCCTCTGCCTTTTCTGTCTCTCCTGCAGTGCCACCTCCAACGTGCCACATGTTTTATTAACTCATGCTATTGCTTTTCAGGAGATTTATAAATCTCCCTTCTTGGCCTGCAGCTTTAAGAGTCTGTTTTGGATTCTAAAAGAGCAATGAGCCACTCCTCATAATTTTTGTGAAGCTTTTTAATCCTCCCCCTGCTGATGTTCTTGTTGGATGTCCTGGGTTTTTGCCCTTGGGAGCACCCTTATCACCTCTCAAAATGATGCAAAGTCAGATTTAGTGGTTTGTGCTGTACCAAGAGTACTTTTAATCTCTGCCCTGACCTTGCTTGCAAGCCCAGCTTCTCTCCCTGTTCCCTTTGCAAACTGAAGAGCCTTTCACTGTTTCCTTGTTTTGAAATATCTTTGTGGTAACTGAACCCTGGGCCAGTTCTCACATTTATTCCCAGACTTCTTGATTTCTTAAGATACAAATTTCCAAGCTAAGTGACCTGGTGACTTGAAACCTGTTTCTGCTTCAGATGAAGGAGCTTGTTCAGTTGGGAATTTCTTCTTGTTTGGGATGTGTCCTTAATGAAAACACCTTTTGACTCCTGGAGAAATCCTGCTGCCTGGCACTGTCTGCAGTGGCCTCCTGCACTGCAGTGCAGCTGACACTTCAGGAACCTTCTGGTCTGGAGTTTGAGAGGAGCAGCCAGGTGACCTGCCTTCAGATCTGCTTATTCTTCCTTCAGAACTCTTGATGATGATGCAGTCCAAGGTTAATTTCTACAACCTTGCTTTCATGTGTTCTCATTACACATGCACAAAAATGAAGCTTAAATAGCATCACTTTGTCTTGGCTCATTAACTGTGGGAAGAAATTTGTTGCTCCGTGATGCTAAGAAAGGTCTTGGTCTTTTTGAAGCTAATAGATGAGAAAACAAGTGTTAAATTAAGAAGGAGAAAACATTTCCAGAAGGAAACATGTCACTGGGCAGCTTTCAGCAGAAGCTCTATAAAACCACCACTACTTTTTTTTACTGTCCTCTGTGATTTCTTCTCATTTTAGCCTGTCCCACCACAGGCACCCACCCATCATCCTTGAGCTGCATGTTTCTGGAGCAGCTTATAACCTCCAACACCAAATCTTTCTGTTTGTTCTGTTCCCTCCTGCTTTGTGATTCCCTTGTGTCATCTTTAGGATGGCTGGGGAGCAGGGAGATGGATTTGAGCTTCCCCAGAGAATTCTTTCCACGTTGCTCACTTCACAGTANCCCACAATCAGGTTATTTGAACACCTGATGTGAGGGATCCAAGATGAAAAGTCAGGTGTTTGCATCCAGCTCTTCCTGACATGTTGGGCTGGCCACTCCAGTGGAAATCCCTGCCTCAGCAGTCACACACCTTCTGCTTTCCTTTGGAGCCCGTGCCAACCCTCCCCTGCTCTGCTGATGCAGGAGGCCTTGCTGCTCCTGACCCACCTCCCAAGGCCTGCAGTGGCTTTAATGGGAAGTTAGTGCTGCAAGGGAGTGGATTTTTCCAGCCACTGGATGCCTCTGCAGCTGCTGGAGTCCACCCCTGCTCTGGAGCATCGTGCTTCCCAAGCCACTGTTCTCTGCACTTGGACACTTGCCACCTGCCAGAAGAAGCTCCAGTGAGTAGCAGAAGCTTCTTCCATCCTTGGCTGTTGAGCTGGGACTTTCCCTTCCCCAGCAGAATCCATGGAATGCCTTTGAAGCAGCTCTAAGTCTGCTCTGCCTTGCCCTGGCAGTGCAAAGGGGCTGGAAATGGTACTGGAGATTGAGCCCAAAGGACCCACCAAGTCCTTCCAGAAATAACAAGTGGTTGACCATAGTTCAACCCACGTTCAGTGCTCACTCCTTCCTAATTGGCACTGTCCTTTCCAGAGGAGCTAAGCTCTGGAGACAGAGGAATGGGGTGCCAGGGAAGAGAAATGCCTTGCCAGAGGTTATGCTTGGTGTGGATTTTTCCTGTTGGGTTTTTCCTTGTTCTTTTTTTGGCCTCTGCCTCGTGTGAGCATGTCCTGAGGGGGCTCTTCAGAGTTGTAGTTGGCACTGCCTGTGCAGTCAGCAGCACTTGGAACTTTGGAGTTAAGTGTTTGCAAAAAGAAATCCACAGGATATTTGGGGGTTTTGACTGAAATTTTCACCTTTCTAAAACCTTCTGGTGCTTTGCCCAGAGAAGTTGCAGTGTGGCTGTGCTGTCTGAGCAGAGTACAAGCTGTTGTTGTTGCTGTTACTGGCCAGAGGAAATCTTTTGGTATCTCAGGGCATCATGACAGTCCCTCACCAAAAGGTATTTGGGTTCTGTGGACCTTAGGAAATGGTGAAAATTGAAGTTTTCTACCAGTTTTTCCTCCAGTTTTGGAGCTTCCAGTGAAGTAAACATATTATTTATTTTTATTTATTTAAGCTGCTGTGATTTAAGAGCACACAAAGGGTGCAGGAGGATTGTGACCAGCTTGGCACAGCAGCTTATGGGCTTTCCCCTCAGGAGGGAGAGGAGGGCTGAGCCTGTGTCAAGGCATCTGCTTCCATATCAACCAGATTATAACTCACTTGATAAAGCTGTGGTGGAAAAAAAAAAGCTGTAGTTAGGACTTGTAAAAACAGCACTGTCATTCCAGAAGTGTAAGTATCCTGTTTTTCAGACATGGCTGATTAGGAATAGAAAAACTGGCTCTTTTATTTCATCAGCTGAAGGATGGAATAACAGTGCAGAGGCTGCACTGCTGGTTGTTTCAGTGCTGATCATTCCTGGCAGAATTGCCTCTTATCAGCAATTCAAAACCACACATTTAGGATGGAAAACCTTTTATGCTTTTACTCCATGGACTTCTGAAGAGTTGTTGTCTCTAAAGATAAAATGGGAAAGCTGGATAACTTAAAGGGTGGAGGAAAGCAAACAGAATTATTCTGGAATTAAGCATTGTAGGGCATTGTCAGTGACTCACCTTTTAACAGCTATTTTTGGTGGGTTGAAATATTTAAAACCTTACCTGCAGCTGCCACAGTTCTCCTTTAGCAGAAAGGAGGTAGTCTGTGGGTGGGGACAGGGCTCTGGTTCATCTTCAAAGCCATTTATTTCTGCTGGGAAACCTTGTTCTAGTTCTGAGAGCTGAGCTGCTGACGTGCAGGGAAGAAGCTGCATTTGCCTCCAAGTTTGTTCTTCATGTTCATGGCAGAGCTCGGGTGGGGGCTCATCTCTTCCAAGAGCCTCTTTCAGGCAATTCCATCACTGACATCCCTTGGAAAATGGAAGTTGTGCTCCCTGAGAACTGGGAGGCAGGTGGCACCACAATTCCCAGCTGCTTGGGTGACACTGGCAGGACTTTTTATGGTTGCCCAGAGTTATTAAATCAAGGTTTTTTTCTTTAAAACTGGATCCATTAAACCAGTGCAGTGAACTGAAGGCTGAATTCAAATGAGGCAATTACTCTGGCACTAAAACTTCTGACTAAGGCATAATTTTGTTATGTAAATAATAACTTTTCAACCTTAAATGGTATTGTTGGCTGAGCCAGAGACTAACTGAAACCCAGGAGGAAACAGAACCTGAAACAAGAAATCTGTGATAGGTGAGGCATAACTTCAGCCTTTTGTCTTTCTCCATAGACCAGAAATAGCTGGGAGCAGCTGAACCAACTTTGCTGGCTAAACATGTCCTCTGAGCATGTTGGGGTAACTAGTTTGGTCCTGTTTTCCTTCCTATAATACCTGGGCTCACCTTCCTTTGCAGCTCCTCTAGATAGGAAAGGTGTTGAACTGCTCATCCTGCTGAATTCCTCAAAACTGCTGGAAGAAAACCTTTCAAAAACACCTTTAGCTCCTCTTTCAAAATGCCCTGGCATGAAAACTCATGAATGAAACCTGAGCTGCTGCTGCT
>VYZU01029628.1:0-89691 GCA_013401355.1 Ceyx cyanopectus | reverse complement strand
AGTTGTTTCATGTACAATTGCTTCTGTTTCATAGACTACGTATATATTTTTCCACACTGATTAAGGTATTCCAGTAGCAACCATATTTTCTTCAGTGTCCAAGCCAATGTAATCAAACCGGAAGACCAGAGAAGTCTCCATCTCCATCAACAAAAAACAACAGCAGGTAGAATTAATTACCACAAACACATTTTGTCTATCTGCTTTATTCTCTTGTACAACTTCAATCCCCATTCACAACTTTTCCAAGACTGATGACCTTTCATTTCTTACGACACATTAGCTGCCCTTGATTCACCAGGCACGCTTTGCTGGTTACCACAGCACTCCTCCAAGCCCGTGGTTGAAAGCTTGATAAATGGCTTGACGTGCAACACCATTTCACTGTGCAAGGAATGAATAATAAGACTGCAAGGGTGAGCAAATTTTGGCACACCAGGTGCCTTTGAAGCACACTTCCAAAAACACCTCACAGAATCCCCTTGCCTCTTGAAGAAACTATCGAACCCCAGTCTACACTTTTCCACACCTTGCAGTGACTTACTAAAAATGCATTTACTAATATTAAGCTACCAGCTAGTAGCTGTTCTGCAGACCTCTGCACAGGGGTGACTTAAGCTCATACAGGAGCATTAATGCTGGGAACTGGTCTGTGACACAAAACTCCCTCATTTTCAACACAGAGATGAGCGTTTTGTATCTATGTTGTAATTTGGTTATGTTTTAAGGGAGCTAGAAATGGGTGTTTGAAGTTTTGAAAGTCATACAGACAACTTTAACTGTGGAACTCTGCCTGCTGGATTTTTCTGCAAGAGGACAAAACAAGAATGAGAAAAGTGCTGAGAATAAAGCCATGCTAAAGAGGCCACTGGAGATCAGAAACACAGATGTTTGGGGGAATCCCTTCTCTTTTGCAGGTGTTTCTGGGTCAGAGTTCTGAACTGTTCCTTTCCTCCCACATGAATGCAGCATCCCAAAGCTTCCCTGCAGAGGAAAGGAACCAACATGTTCTCTTACTGCCATCTGAAAACAGAGAAGGATATGCTGCTGCACGTTATTTAAAGCCTTCCCCATCAGTTTATTTTACCTGGCACTTTAGCAGCACAATCTAGGGTATCTTGCCAGAGCTGCATGGAAATGGAACCTCTGAAAGAATCACATTGCCAAGCAAGCACCAATATAGACAAAAGGAGTTTGGAGTCATTTAAGGAAAATTGTACATAAATGCCATGGAGATTAGAGCAATATGTTGTTATTTGCAGGTGTACTTTAAATATTGTTTGAAACAAGGATCTACAGGGCAGAACAAATGCATTGTGCACCAAGGCCAGCTCAAAAACTGTCAGCAATTAGTTTTCTTCAATAGTCGTCGTGTTTTTTCTGTGACGATAAAACGCTGTGAATATTATGCCTCCTAGCAGATTGTAGTGCATCTCATCTGTAAATTCCCCAGAGCATCAGTATGGATCTCCGTGCATGGGATTGCAATTATAATGAGGAACGTTCTGAATGCATAAGTTTACCTTCAACCATCTGGAGTGCCTCCTTTATTAAATTTGTTTTCAGTGTTCATACAGTCTCCTGGTAATTAATTTAAGAGATAAAGTAGATTTGTCTCATGTTCAGAAGCCTGTCATTCTTGCATTTAATAACTTCAAAGATTAAAGACAAAGCAATACATAATTGTATCTAATATACCAACATAGAAAAATGCAAAGCTGTTACCTTAAAAAGCAAACACACATGCGACCCACACAACAACAACAAAAAGCACACAAAAAGAAAGGCACACAAATTTTTGATCATTGCATTTGGATTCAAGAAAGGATATATTTTTGCCCTCCTAATCAGCCCTCAGCACAGAGCAAGCTAACATCCAGATAACAGCAAGATTGCCATACTAACATGCTTAGATATAACCTAGAGTGCCTGGGATTGGAAGGGGTCTTAAAGATCCTCTAGTTCCAAGCTCCCTGCCATGGGCAGGGACACCTCCCACTAGACCAAGCTGCTCATATGCCCTGGTGTTGGTCTGTAGATACAGTACCAGAGCACCCTGAAGGAGGCATGAACCAGCTATTCACATTTCCAGAAGCATGAAGAGATCACAAAGGTGTACAAGCCTTGAAACCCATCTAATTCAATACCTGTGGTTTTAATATTGCAATTACCAGTATCCCTTGAGGGGTTTGTGGTTGTGTGACTTATTTATTTCTAACACAAGCCTTGCATTTAATCAGAGAAAGGGTGATGCACTTAATGATACCACAGCATAGATGTGCCTTTCTGGACTAGTTTTTTCTTTAAATTCCAAGCAGAGATTTGAAGTATTAATAGACTTCATAAACTTCTTTTCTAACTAATGTAAGCACAGATGTTAGTCTTATTTATATAAGCAGCTCCTTGCATAATTGTTTTCCAAGAACTAAGTAAATTTCACTAAAGTCATTAGACTTCATAATAGCATAGATCAATCTGTCTTTAAACAGGATTTATCATTTCAAACTGCAACCCAGCTTCAACTAGCAAACCTTGCCTGAACCACTGTCAAAACTGGTAAGTGTATTTGTTATTTGGGTAGTTGGCACTCCCACAGAGCTTATTTTTTTTCAGATCTCCAAAAAGCCATTCACCCATAGCAGCCCAATCCTGAGGTACAATTAATTATCAATCAGTTGCCATACAACCTGGGAGATATATATATATATGTTACTGGATGGGTGTGAGAATTGAAACAATCTACTAATTTTACAGTTTATCTTGGACTGCCTCTCTTGGGGGAAAAGAGCATCTGTAAGTTAAATGTCTGCTTGTCACAGTAAGAGACAGAGGTGAAACATTTTAGAAACACTTCTAGCAGAATTCCTGAACTCTTCCTAAAACCAGAAGCACATTACCTTGCAAAGGCTGAGTAACTTGAGTGAGAATGATGTTTAGAGGTTTTTGTTTTCCCAGACTGAATTAAATGAACTGGAGAAGTCTCTCCCAACCCTTTATGGGACTGCCTGAAGAAATATTTCAAAGTTAACAGATTTCCACACTCAATTCTTATTTACAGTTTGTCCTTACATGGACTATTTGACTTATTCAGGTTTTTTTATGGGCATGTTTGGTGTAATACAGTGAGATCTAAATACCAGCTAGGCTAGTTTTGTTTCAGTTTAATACAATGAAATATGCCTAAATACACATTGATTTGGTGAACTCTATGTCAAACAAGGAGGCTGGGAAATAAAAAAAATTATATATATGGCTCACTATTAAAGCATTTCTACATGACCAGAATACAATGTAAAGAGCAACCCTAAAAGCCACAGTTTCATGGAGGACTGAATCAGAGGCAATATTTTCAATAAATCCAGAAGCAATAAAATTAAACCTCTGTATGAATTTTGTCTTACCAAGGAGAGACTCTAAAGCTTAAGCTTGGAACAACAAAATACCACACACCAAAGAGATAATTCATTCTTCCAGAGCTGTTTTTTCAAAACCAGAGTTTTCATTAAAACAAAGAAGGCCAATTTATAACAATGGCAAAAATACAGCCTTATAAAGTTAAAAAGCAAATACAATATGAATTGTGTTAATTTAAAGAGTTGATTCCACTGCCCTAACTTTATTAGCCTATGGTCAATGCAAGTTTTCTGCAGCATAAAATTGCCAGGAGGAGTTCAGAGAGTCCATTAGCTACTTCATGAATAATCAATGCCAGCAATATAAACAGACCTGCTGCCAAAGAGGGCATATCAAAGCTACAAGAAATATCAGATCTGTAGACTAAAGTGCGTCCTTTGTGCTTATTGTAGTCACACTGTTTCATGGAACAGCAGCACAATTTGAGGACACCAGTAAGAAATGCTTCAAATTACAGAAGTGAAGACTATGGGTCAAGAAAACAATGAAGAAAGCTATAGCTGGACCCCTTTTCTTTGGTCTTAAGCACTAATGACAACAACCTTAAATAGTGAAAACTGATGTAAAGGTGGAGTGCTATAAAAAAGTGCTCAGAATCTGCTTTTAACCAGTGGGCAGTAGTTACTGCATGCAAGAAACAAGGCACAACACAGACATGTTCAAAGACAGCCCTGAGGCAATAAAATTTAGTCTCAAATCCACTGTAACCAAATATACATACAGTTCATCAAATAATTTAACTGCCATCTTCATATTCATATAGAAAAGTGAGGAAAAATATTAAAGCTTATAATTGTTTTCATACTTTCTGTAACTTCTCAAAACTTTGCTTAGGTCAACTTAGGCTAAAATAATTTTTAGTTCTGGAGGTTTTCCTCAGCACCTTGCTGTAATTAACTGCTGAAAGTCTACAAGCTTATCCAGTAAAGCACTGGAAAAACAGCAGCCCACACCTCACAGAGCATTTGCAAAGGTATCTCCAGTCTCTATGAAACCAGAGCCATTTCCAATAGGTTTGGGCACTGGCCCAGCCATCCATTGCCTGTCCAAGGCTCCAGTGCCTGGACACCCAGCTGGCCCTCCAAGTGCCCACCACACAACCAGGGCTGAAGCCAGAGCCTGTTGTCATTTGCATGAACACAGACCATGCTCATGGAAGCATCTGTGGGCACCAGTGCAATGACACAGATGAAGTGAGCAAGCACTGAACAAGTCCTATTTTACATGCCAGTCAGTCCCAGGGAGTATATCCCAGTTCTATCAGCTGCCATGAAGTAGAATATTCACAGCTGACCTCACTCCACTCTACAAAAATCTCTTGTGGATTTCATCAAGGCTCAGCCAGCATGAAACACTGTTAGAAACACCATGCCAGGGCTTTATTTTCTCCTGTAAAACATGACTCTGTTGCTCATCCCCCTGTCCCACTTCTCAGGGGAGGAAGTAAAGAGGCCTAAGGAAAAGCTGTGACATACCAGCAGCGAGTTTGCAGAAGCCAGACTGTTCCATCACACCTTCCTAGCAGCCAGGCTGGCCCTTCCCCACAGTTAAGTTCAGCCAACCCCATCAATCACCCTTCAGTCCCAGAAGAGCATTTTTCCCTATCCTTCAACCTCCTCCATGTCATAGACCAGTCAACCTGTTCCTTTATATGGTTTCAATACTTGTTTCTAAAACAAAAAAGGCAAATCCATAGCTGATTTCCCAGGCCATATCCATCCGCAGACAAGTCTCTTCTGTCACAGAATATCTTTATCTCTTTCCTGTCACTGAAACTGAAGTCACTTCTATCTCCAGGCCAGTCCTTACATGAAAGATGCTGCATGAGTACTTGTAGATAGAAAGAACATCTCTATGGGATTTGGAACCAGAAGTCCCTTCCAACCCCAACCATTCTGTGACTTATCCTTAATTAATTTAACTCTCTGTGGCAAATACCAGAACTCATCCACATCTTCCATAACTCTGTCACAACTACTCTCTCTCTCTGTTGCAGCATCTCAGGAGCTACCACCTCACCCAGCTCACTTTGATCTCCACTGCAGGCACAATCACAGCTGAACAACATCAGCTTGCAAAGCTCTGCAACAGCACCAGGCTGCAGAAATTGCTATTGATCCGACTGCTCTTTGTACGTGAGTGTCTGGAGCACAACCTCCACACCTCTTAACCAACTGCAACACATGGAAAACAGGGCAAACAGCTACTCAACAGCTTTAACAGAACAGAGCCCAACTGCAAGCCAGGTATATTAGGTTCCTCTTGTCTTGTCTTGCTATTATCATATATTATAAAGTTATCTTATCTTTGTGCAGACAGTATCTGAATTTTCTCTTTGCTTGCTGGTGCCGACTACTCTGAAAAGCTGTACTGGGCTGAGAATGAACTTTAAACCACAAATCCACTAATTTAGGAAATCCAGTCTAAGCATAAACAACTCATTAAAAGATGGTGGTGTTTGCTAGACCTAGGAAAGGACCTAGAATGAGAATTCCTTTAACACTCACATGGCAGATACCTCGTAATGTGGTAAGAATGGACTGTGCTGCAAGAGAGAGATGTTTTCTGGCTGGTTACATGACATAACAGGAGTGGCTGTACAGCTCTGCATCCATATCACAGCAGCACCTGGCCCTTATAATTGGATAAGGGGCAGTAATTATGTTCACTTGAGTGTTCTGAAATGTAATGGATGTTTGCAAAGCACTAGCAGAGCTTAAGATGAAAACTCTCTTTGTAAGGAAAAGTGCTGGTGATCAGAACCCAGGAGGAGATTCACCCAACAGCAGCCCTGATGTGTGAAGAGCCCCCAAGGAATCTACTAGAGAGCCTCACAATTAAAGAAATTCATCACCCTTTTGTCTCATGCCACTTAGTTTAATGCAGTGAGTAATGAAGAACAAGGAAAAGACAGAAACCAAGGAAGAGTTCTGATAAATGTTTCCTTTCAAGCTCCATCAACCCTAGGGAAGCAGGCAATATTTCTCCCAACCTGCATTACTCACCAAACATCCAATACTTTAACTGCAGCTGGCAGAGAGCATCTCTCAACTTGTAACAGAGCTCAGGACAGGCAGAACCCAGCACCCCTGGCAGGAACCCACCCAGGGCTAGCTGCACAGCACAGAGAGAAAACTGTGAATGCCCAAATGCCTCACACAGAGGGGAGAGCCCAAGAGCAAAACAGAGGATAAAAATATACCTGCATTTAACCGTGGGCCCAGCCCCACCTCTCTTTGCACATAAGGAAGAGCCCAGTAGCAACCCAGTGTTAGGAAATGTAGAGTTGTTCCCTCTTTTTCCCAAAACAGTAGCAAATTTAATTATAAAATATTTATGTACTATTTATTTTGCAGAGTCTCAAGCCAAACTACAGAAATACAACCTGCTCCCTTCATTGCCCAGACCACCAAACTGCTCCCAGCCTTTCCTGGAGGCTGGCCAGCAGCAGCCAGAGAAATGCAGTGACCACCCCAACAAGGAACACAGGCACACACTTGTCAACAAGGCAACAAAAGCCACACACCAACTTCCAAGTAAAACTTCAGAAGGTAGCCTAGCTCTAAAAAATTGAATATATTAATAGGTAAGAACAACACTAACCTCTTTCAGCCTGAGGACTTTAGACTTTCCTGCTCCTTCCAGCCAAGCAGCAACCTCTCTGCTTTCTCAGAAGACTTCTAAATCAGCTGCTGGGAATTGGGGCTAATTACTGATTTCTACTGGTCACCTTCCTAGCAGGTGTGGTCCACAGGCTCAGCACCAGAGTGGCAGATTGGAATGGGGAATATTTTCTGTCTCAGAGATTGCCTGCTTTTTGTATTACTGTGATTTGGCTTTGATTTCTAGGCTAAAAGATATTCTTATGTCAAATGTCACATTCCTTGTATTTACTGTTTCCATACGTTTGAATTTATTAAATTTACTATACCATTTATGCTTCCTCTCAGAAACACCAGGTTTTTAAGTGGGAAAGAAAGTGCTAGACTGCTGCCACAAACTGAAGGGTGACTGTGCTGCACCGAGGCAGCGATAGCAGTAACCTCATGAAATTCTATTTCTGTTCTCCGTTTTTACCAATAAATAAGAGGAATTATTACTTAAAGTAATAAGTATTCACAAACTTCTTGCAAACACACATCATTGCCATCTAAAGCACCCATTTCCTAAAAAAAAAAAAAAAAAAAAAAAAAAAAAAAAAACATTTTTTTGGAAAAAATTTTTAAAAAAATAATTACTTTTTTGGGGGGGGAAACCCCACTACTTTTTTTTTTTTTTTTAAACCCCAAAAAAAACACTTTTAAAAAAAAAAAAGAAGAAAAGAATAACATCATTATTGGAAAAATAGTTTCAAAAGAATTAATGCATTTGGCATGGCAGACACACTACTACTTTAATTTGGTTTTGACAGCCACAGAAACCAGTCTGTTAAAAAATGAAGCAGGCATAAAATGGCATAGTGCTTTCTCGAATAAAAACTTATAACAAAGGTGTTATTTAGGTTTCAATTTCTTTTGTCGTGCTATCAGCTGTTAGCCTTTCCCAGCGTCAATCACTAGGAACTGAAATCATTAGAAACAATTTCACTGAAAGCCTACAGCACACTTACAAAGATGTAAGTGAGGGCAGAGTCTGTCCTGAAGAAAACGTCATTTGGCTGAAATTGTTCAGTTACAAGGTTCATTATAACTTTTTCAGCACTTCTCTACAGTTATGGGAAATAAAATTTTTTAAAAAAGAAAAAAGAAAAACAGTAAAAAAGCTTTGGTCTTACAGCAGGCTATGCCTTTGTCTTTCACGGAATAAAAGTGGGTCCCATTTTCTACTTCTTGGAACAGCAAATTACTTCTTAATCCAAATTTTTCATTGATATAGCTTTATAATTTTTGCCTTGTTTCGAAATAACTTTTATCGAGTTTGTTTCACAACACAAGGGAAAAATATGTAAAATTACTCGATATGAAATATTCTAGGAGAAAAGAAATTTCAATAGAAAATAAATTAGAATAACACATTAAAAAAAAAAGAAAAGAAAGAAAGAAAGAAAAAAAAGGCACATACCTCCAGTCTTGCCATCCAGAAAGTTTGTAAGGACTTTTAACACATTTCAGTTTGAAAGCCATACTTAGAAGATTATCACCACAACCCTGTAACATTGTGACCTATTCATTTATTTTTTTTCCCCCTAGAATTCATCTTTTTTTCAAATTAATCTTTATCAATTACTATTTTCTGGTAATTTAAATGAAAATTCCAACCATTTATGTTCACATAATCAACTGTTTGATTATATATTCATCACACATACATTTCCCTGGCACACCTTTGTAAACTATGACACTTCCAGACACCAATATGTTGAATAGAGTGTTTTCTTGATTGGGGCACAGTGCCTGGCAAAATCCGAGTCAGTTAACATTAAACTTTCCTAACTTGTTAGAAGCTTAAATTTGTCACACAGACCATTTTGCTTCCAGTTTGAATGAAGTATTAAAGAGTGCAAAGTGGATGCTGTGGAAAACACAGCCTGCTTTGCGCTTGCATACTGATGGCTATATTAAAAGGATTTTGTTCTTGTTGCTTAATTAATTCTATTTTGTCTATTTTAAGTAAGCAGTTTCATTTATGTTAAATATTTTAAGTCATTACCTTATAAGACGATGTAACTTGCTTCAACTTTCACCTTGATTGCATAAATCAACAGTTATTTTAAGTGGAAAAGATTCTGACTTGAGACAAAGAGGGCAAAATTTCTGTCAGCCATACCATCTAAAATGTAACCTTAAAATCTGCATATTATTCAGCCTGTCATTTCTGTTTACCTCAGTGCAGAAAGTTTTTTGCTCTTTAATCCCATTAGCCCTGCTGAAATAGCAGGCTGGAGTCTGCACCATCTGGAACCAGTCAGAGCTAAATGAGCAGCTCCACTGACGATGCTCAGTTGTGTAACCCATCTGATGTGCACAATTCATGCAATGCTGATCTAAAGAATCATTGAATGGTTTGGGTTGGAAGGTACCTTAGAGATCATCTAGTTCCAATTCCTTACCACAGGCAGGGATACTTTCTACTAGGTCAGGTTGCTCCAAGTCCCATCCAATCTGGCCTTAAACACATCCAGGGAGGGGGCTTCCACAACCTCTCTGGGCAACACGCTCCAGTGTCTCATCACCCTTTTTTTACTGAGAATTGGTTTAGTAAATATGAGCAACAAGAAAGTCTTTAATGAATTATGGCTAGTGAATGTCCAGGGAAGGGCTCTGCCTTTATGCAGAAGGCTCAATCATCCTAGCAGCTTAAACACAAACATGCTGCAAAATTAACAGCATCAAAGGCACAAAAGCTCTCCCTGACAGAGAGAACCAGGTCCAAAACTCTGAGTAACCTACTTGTAGCTCAGCAGCTGACTTATTTCAGATGCAAACTATTTCTCCTGTGACAGGTGACAAATGTGAGCAAGCACTACTGGTGGTCATGAAGTGATGGATGATTCCACACTTACTGTCCACACTCCAGATTTTAGCCCCCAGCCACAGTGCCAGGCTGAGAGGTGTTGTAAATCTGCAGAGGAGCCCACAGAGAAAACTCAAATAAGCTAAAAGGCTTGGCCAATTAGTCTTTGCATAAGCTCTCCTAGGAAAAGAGTTGGGCAAGATGTTAATTTGAAGCAGTTTTGATCTCCGTGTATACACAGTGCTGGCAGGAAAAGAGGGTGGCACAGAACTAATAAAAAGGAAAATACTAAGCTGGAGAATGGGAAAGGAAACAAGAGTAAAAATGGTTTTAATACAATAAGATAGAGCATGCAGAGTTGAAAAGTCAGACTGTGAAAAGCCAATTAGTGCACTGAATATGAAAAGCTCACAAATTAAATATAGAGAAGATCATCAAAGAGAGCTGAAATGTGGATGTTCCCAGCATGCAGACTATAAAGGCATTTCAGTTGAGTATATAAGAAAATGTTTTCAAAAAGAAAAGAAATGTGGCAAGAATTCAGTAAAAACAAACCTGTAATGGGCTAACAGATATATTGTGAAAATATAAAAGCCAAATCTTTATAGTATCTAAGACCAACAAGACACTTTAAGGTTGACTTTATGAGGTCCTGAGCCATAAATATCACAACTCTGAAAGCTGATTTTTTTACTTGATGCATGTTTTTTCTCAATCTATTCTGTTCTTGCAGTGTAAATGAACAAAAAAGCTGGATTCTTGTATAGTTCTGCATTACTAGAATTAAAAAGGATAAACATCAGATTTATGTTTTAAGTGATTAACAAATGTCTTGAAAATAGTCTCTGCTATTAAGCAGCTTGGGTGCTTATTGTGGTCTGAACACATTGGGAGCTGCTTTATTATAAATATTGAATTCATAAGTGATTTTTCTGCATTTAGAGTGGTCACCTGCTGGCTTTTATTTAAATGAGATCAAATTGAGAGTTTTTTTGCTATCCTCTTATCTGGATAAGGGAAACTACTAGGCAGCATAGGATGCTTTCAAAATATTACAATTGGAAACAAAAAGTTGCTTGAGGTCCTAGCAATTACTGACAAAATTTGCTTTAAATCTCCGTAAATTATGTAAATTTTTTTACTAATAGATTCTCATTGAGACATGGGAACCCAGAATTAAGGAATATGGGTGCTTCCCACAGGCTGAATTAATACTGTCTTTATCTCCTCGAGCAGCTGCTCTGGAGAGCTAGGTCAGTGACAGCTCTTACTGCAGCTCTGCTGCCAATGGGAAAGTCAGGACTAGTCTCTGCCACCAGGCTGGCATATGGTGACCAGCCACTTCTGTTAGTCTGTTGGGTAATCTTAGCATAAGAGCCTTCTGGGCAACAGATATGAAAGAACTCTGAATTGACAAACCAGACACAAACCATTTGTGCAGCAATTTGTAACCAGTGTTTAAAGCTTGCCTATTACTCCATCTGCTGAAGTCATAGTGGAACAACTATGCAGATGAATTTTCCAAGTAATCACAGTAGGGAAGCTACCACAGGCACCTCTTTTTTGTTTGTTTGTGCTTTGATGCATTTTACATTTCAACAGTTCAAAATTAATTTGAAGTAGTTAATATATGTTTTGAATAGTTTAAAGTTGAAATTATAAATCAATGTGTTTAATAACAGAAGTGTAAATATTTGAAAAGTGGAAATGACATTAGGGTGTTCAATCCTGTCTCCTTCTTTAAGGAGAAAAAAGGATGAAATCAAGTATAAGAAGTTACTTCACATAAGTACTTCATATCTCTTAAGGCACTCAGTACCTCAAGCTAATGTCAAATCAACATCCAGATTTCCTGTTGATCTTAAGTTTGTATTTTACTTCAGCCATTATGACAAAATGCTCTGCAGTGTGTGTGGAAAGCATGGTGTGGCTGTTCTTCAGATGAACATTTGTCTCTCAAATAATAAAATTTCTACAGTTAGAGGCTATTTTGCAATGTTTGCTCATTCGTAAACATAAATAGCTAAGTAACCTGAGCACTTGTCTTAATCTTTGGGATGTTTTTATTTTTGAATGCTTAATCTTTGTGGATGCAACCAGAGAGGTTCTGGTCAAACTTCTAGATTAAGACTGAGCTGTGTCTAAAATATACCATACAGAGCATCTTCTTTCCAAGAAGGAAGAAGTTTAATTTACCATTTTATAATTAATTTTCTATCACTTGGGTATTGAAAATAAAGCTATCTTTTAAATTCCAACTTGAACTCTATAAAAGTAGAAATGGCTTTAGTACTGCCTGCAATTATAAGAGCAATTATGCAATTAACTTGAACCAAATATAGAAACAACCTCTCTCAGACTTCTGCTATCAAAGCTACTACTGCAGATAGAATAGTTTCTATGAGAAGTCCACCAGCAGCTTTCTATGCTATTAGGCAGCAGCTACAAAAACAGATAGCAAGATTTTTTGCATTTTTAAGAACAAACAATTAAGCTACAACCACCAGTAGATTAAAAAAACCCAATTATTTTGTGCCATAGACATTTCAGGAAAGCTGAAGTGGGAGCAGTTTACTGAGCCATCAATAGTGTAATTGTCACACCCATCACTTCATAAGGGAGCCAGAAGCAAGGCTGAGTCAGGGCAGCTGTTGCTCATTCTGCTGCCTGTGGTAGGTCCACTTGTCATCCTCTAGCCTTTTTCAAACCAAGGCACATCCTCTAGATGTTGTTAAATCCTGGCAGTGCACTGGTTTGTGGTTATTGATCTCCAAAAGATTAATGTGATAATGCCTGTCTGCAAACCAGTCAATGTTCAAATGTTACAGCAGAGCACCCTCCTCTCTCGAGATTGATGCCAGCCCCATGACAGCCATCATTAGCACTCAGCTCCTGTGTCACTGTGTAGCTATTTGTAAACCTGCAATGAGTGTTATTTAAAAACACAAAAACAGAACCCAAACTATCAACTGTCAATCACTTCTTGGAAATCCAGCCATGTGCTGCCTTGCTTGTGGTTGGCCCCAATACCACTTTTTCCTCTTCATTAGGCCAGTGTCAGGAATTGGATAGACTGTATTTAGCAGTCATACAGTGTTGGGTACTTGGTTGCAAATATAATCATGTCCATTTCTGCAATCTTTAACTGAAACCCATATCCTGCTTTAAATACAACACTCAGTAACCTGAAGATCCATTAGAGACCCCCGCACTAGGAACAAAAAACAAGTAGGCACCTGACATACAAAAAAAAAGAAACCACCGACAAAAAAACCAACCAACAACAACAAGAAAATTCCACCAACCAACGTCACTTGCTTGCATAGTCTCATTTCCTTCCTCTCCTCCAGAAGGACACTTCCTAATCTGGAGCTGAAAAGAGGTGGGTAAAGCCATGGGCAAAGCCCCAGCAAACCCAGAGCCAGTTTCAATGAATTTCTTCATTTTACACACACTTTTCTACTAATTGGCAACTAAAATTTCTCAGGATTTGCTCCAGAGTAGAGTGCTCTGACTTCACTCTGGGGTGCACTTGCCCCAAGTGACCATGCTTGACCCAGCACCTTCTTGATCATGTCAAAACTACAACTAAATAGGTAGCAATTAAATTTCTCACTGACCTATCCTCACTCTGATACACTAGAAATTGTTTTTCAGTCCTGTCTCCAAGCTTGCATCATGACACACCATGAGAGAGCTGGCAAGCCTCAGGGTGGTGTTTTGCACAACAAATCATAGGGTCACAATAATACGCTGGATATTTTACTTCCAAATGAAAGCAGCTCCATAAAGACTCCTTGAAGTAGTTAATTCGAGCTTTGAGCTCGAAATGACATAGCTGCAGGTTCATGGGGACCTGAATGGATAAGCAGTGATGACAGAATGAGCCCTCCTGCAGCTCAGCCTTCAAAGTAAACTGATGTTCAAACTTTGTGTGGCTGAGAAATGCCACGGAGGTTTAGTTGTGCTGCCCACCCATGTCTGAAACCATGAATATTTGATTTTGCAAGCGATTTTTTACAACTGGTGATTAAAAACTGCCTAAGTGCCTCATTCAGTGTGTAAAAAGGATACATTTCAAACCTTTCCTATTATTCTGTGATTGCCTCTTCAACCTAGTAATACCCAACATGCTAACAAGCATACTCTTAATTTTATAAAGGTACATATATGTGTGTGCACACGGGTGCATGCAAATATATATGCACACATACATGGTGCATCTGTGCTTACAAATGTTTTGGGGACAAAAGGAATTCTCTATACTCATGGAAGTCTATTTTACTGACTGACTTTTCAGAAAGCACATTTTTTTCTAAACTCAGGATTAAACTCTATTTTACAGTGCAAATAAACCCCTGCCAGATGGCCAGCCAAGACTATTACAGGCTGTCGTTACTTTCCACACCCCACTGTCCCTCCAGATTAGGAAATAGGATTGAAGAGATGCTTTTCCTCCCATGCTTTCTCATTATGGGGTTGGCAGTGAACAGATAATGCCTTGGGGTGATCTTCAGCTCCCCCAGAGAATTCTGCTGCAGTTCAGTGGGGTTGCTTTGCTCCCCTTTCTCAGGGCAGGAAAATGCCACTTACAGAAATGTATGGCTGCTCCGAGCACAATGCCATCTGATGGAGAGCACATTTCACTGTGCTGACAAAATCTGGCTGTGACACAACTTGAAGATAAATCAGCTTTATGTCCAAAAATAGACATATGCCAGCTATTGGTATCACACTTCTACAGCCAACTGAAGGCTCTGTCTTGTTGGTTTTTGTTGCACAGTATTGATTTACAAGATGGACACATCGGTGGTCGGAACCAGACTCTCTGGAAATTCTCATAAACCAGGCATTTGCTTCCTCCAGTTCCCTCCTCTCCCTCCCATTGCCTTGCAGGACATAAAAACACAGCAGCACATGCCCTCCCAAAATGGGGAGGAAAGCCCTCAGGCTCCATAGGGATGGAGAGGACTCTCCAAACTCTGACTAGGAGCTCTCTCAACTCCTAATCATGTTTCCCAATCTGATCAGTACAACTGATCTGCATCCAGCTCTGAGGGCACCGGCTGTGCCAAGGTCAGCTAATCAGTATGAATGTAGAGTGCAGGGGACTCCCCAAAGGCACATGGCAGCTGATTTGAGTTAGCATGTGTTTGTCATCAGTGAAAGAGATTGATTTCTGATCACATAATATTTGCTAGAGCTGTGTTCCCAGGCGGTTACTACAGATGTTGTCACCTTCTAATTTGTCATTTCATGTGAGAGTTTAGGGACTTGCTTCATCTGGCTTGCTTTTTTTTTTTTTTTATTTGCACAGATGTAGACATAAAGTAGAATTTAGTGCTTTTATTGCAAAGTGCTCCAAATGCTGTTTGTTAATTTTAGCCCTCGCAGCAGGGCTACAAGTCCTGTGACTGTTGCAACTGCTCCAACTGAAACCTTGCTCCACGGACAAGGCAAACACCAAGTGCAAACATTCCCTGAGCAGCAAACAACAATTCAGTAGAGTTCCTAAAGATGAAGCCAAGAGAATCTTGTGGACGTGAGTGATAAAGGGAGTTCTAACACCATCTCATCCCGCTCAGAGGACACGAGGGAGGTGAATCTTTGTAGTGCCCTGAGAGAGGCTGTCCCTGCCCAGCGGGGCGGCAGAGGCACAGCAGGGACTCTGAGGAATAATAACAAGCCAAATGATTAGTGCTCCCTAATGAAACAAGCAATGAGCAAAGTGTCCTTTTCGGAGGTGATTATTTACAGGGCAACTAAATTTCGAGTAAAGGGAAGAGTTATTGGAAAAGAGAGGAGTGAGAGATTGAGGAAGAGACAGACGAAAGATTCTCACCACCCATGGATCCAGCGACATCTCACTGTTCAAGTCTTCAGTTCTTCGGTGGTGGGTGCACCCTGATCAATATTTTTCTGCCCCTTTACACCCTTGAAGTATCTGGCTGGCATTCCCAATTCCCACAGGCAGTGGTGTTGATTTGGATGAGCCTCATGAGCCAGGAATAGTGTGGGGCCTGCCACCCGCCTTCCCCCTGGCGCAGTCAGTGAGAGCACTTAGCTAAAGAAAAGAGGGAGTCCCACCTCTCCAGAATGGATCTCTTCCTTTTGTTAAAGCAGATCTGCAAGGAGCCAAATGGGGAGCACAGAGACATTGAGAAGAATCAGCAGTTCTCCCTGGCACAAAATAGCCAGGCTCTCACAAATGCACTCAGCAGATGACCATTTATTGCTCTTGTTATGAAGATGGACAGACCTCCTGGTCAGGATGGAGCTTCTGCACCAGTCAGGGAGAGACAGAGCAGCCCAGAAAGAGAGAGAAGCTCCCCAAACATCAAGACCATGGGAGATGATGGTGTGGGCTTCTGCCTGAGGACAGGGATAAGTGAGGCTGAGCCCAGAGGAAGCCCTTCACCCAGCCTAGGGCAGACATGAGGAAATAACCCACCTTTCCTGGTTGCTAGACAGTGCCATCCTTGGAAGATTTTACTCTGAGTGTGACTCTGGACAGGATGGTGAGTTATGTTATCTAGACCATGTTTTTCCCAAGAAAAGTTGGACCAGATGATCCTCAAGGTCCCTTCCAATGTGGTGTTCTATGAGTCTATGAATAAATCCTCCCTTTCCTACCCAAATATATTGCTCTGTCCCAGAGTGCTGAATTCCTCTTTCCTGGCCCTGTGAGGGGCAGCTCCTCTCCAGCATCAGCAAGGAGTCTGGATTAAAAAGAGTGATTAATTCCTGTTGCCCCCAGTTTGACTTCTTGCTCCTGCACCACCATTCAGTAATACAGTGTTTTTTATTGGTGGGCAAAAGCTGCCAACCTACCTTCAGGCTCTTTCTTGTATTTATGTTTTTTCATTCAAGTTACTGTGTCACTGTGCAGGGATAGTGAATGAGAGTGGCTCTAAATTTTCTAAATGAACATTTTTAGTATGGAATTTCAGCAAGAGTGTGTTTAAGTGCAACTTACCTCACAGTAATCTACTGATTTTTCACTCTGCACTGCCTTCCCCATTTCAGTGCTCACCTGCATATGGCAGCAAAAGCTGGGTGATGAGAAGAGCAGATGAGAGCAGCAGTGGTGCAGGCATTCAGCACACCCTGAATGTTCCTTCATGAACTCCCTGTGGATTCTGTGGATTTCCTTGCTTCTCATTAAGTTTTTAGCATGATTTTTAAGGTCTGGGCTCAGACAATCCTCCCAAACACCAGACAGAAAGATAAATGAAGCCAGTGTAGGAAGCTCCCTGCCAAACCACTGATCTGTCTTTAATTGAGGGTTACAACAGGTACCTTTCATTTGCATTTTTTTATCTCAGTTGTGATCTCTCTGGGCTTTATCATGTTCAGTGATGATGATATTCATAAGTAGTGAAGGACATGGATTAAATTTCAAGTGTGCTATTTACAGAGCAAGCAACAAGGCAGAGAAATGCTTTTTTTTGCTTATGATCTGAGCAGACTCATTTGGGAAAAGTGACAATAAATATGCCATTTCCTAGTGTCACTCTTGGAGTGGCTTTCCAGAACAGAAACATACTTTAACTTGAAAGCAAAAATATCTCCACCAAGTAATACATATTAAAGAATGTGATTTTAATTATAGCTCATTAGTTTTTGTAGATTTTGTCTTGCTAGCTCAGAAAATGCCTCAGAGACAACAGCCTGGCCTGATATTTATTGAAGCTGTTGGATGAATTGCCATTAAATTTAACAAGCTAAAAATGATCCCTTGAAAGGCATGTGTTTTAAAAATTTAAGGTGTGCTTTTTAATTCCTTTGGTATTAAAAAGATTTTCTCCTTGCAAGCTTTTGTAGACCCCAAAGTCTTGAGAACAATCATAATGGAGCCACTGCTAGCTGAGTTTAATGACAGGTATTGCAGAAGCAATTAAAACCTTGAAGTCTTGAGCAGCTGAGAGAAAAGTCTGACTGTCTTTCATGTTCAGAGGGTCACTAAAGTGAATTTGAAGCTGGTATGAAAGAACTCAATGGTTTCTAAGTAAGAACCTGACAGAGTTACAGTTTGACAGGGAACGTCAAATGATTTCTGTAAGAGCTCAAAACACTCACTTCTGATTATTTATGAAGAAAAGCATCATAAGAATATGGAAGTGCCTTTTCAAAGTTAGACTGTGAAATAAGCTTTAATATTTTAATCTCATCTATGCAACAAATACCAAGGAACTTCTAGTCTGGAATTTCTAATCTCAAAGAGGCCAACACTATCTTAGCAGAAGATAGAATGAGTTGAAGAAAAAGCTTTTGATAATACTAGTGACCTTTAAAGCTCTAAGGACACTCAAAAGGATAACATCAGCTTTTAAAAACTGTTTGAATTCAAAGAAATTGCTGTCACAGAAAGCTGAGAATTGGTGATAACCTTTTCTTTATCTTACCAGACCAGGTACTTTAGAGCTCTATTGCTGTAAAGGGAGCATTGCTCCATAAAATCCAAAAGTAATATTCAGTCTGCCACTAAGGCAGGAGAAAAAAAAAGTGAATTATTACCACGGCAACAGAACAAGCTGGAATCTAGAGGACATATCACTTCTACACAGGCTGCACCTAATTCTGGGCCATCCTCAACCATGAAAGGCCAATGAATGAAGAAGGCTGAAGCCAGTAGGTTGTGGGGTTTTTTTGTCCTCTTTCACAGTCTTGCTCCAGTTGACCACTCCTGACTCTCACAGCCAGCAGCTGTATTCACCTACCTCCAGGGTTTCTCCTTTCTTTTTCTCTTGCCAGTATGTGAGATGTTCTTTTTCCTCATAGTCCAGTAGTTGGGCAAAAGTTAGAAGGTAGCAGTGCATCCTGTGATAGAAGAATGCAATAAAAAACAGTTCATGCAAGAGAGAGTGCAGCCACCTGTTACAAAAAGAATTTGATGGAAAAGTGAATTTTTACTGTTATTTATTCAGGGCTGCAGTCATTCTATTATTTGTGATATACTTGTTTTAACTAAATATCTTCATCTTACTGTTTTCAAAATACACTTTTGTGGCTGCTTGAATCAAATGCAAGCAGATAGGAATTAAAAAATAACTAATTACAAAGTCCATACTTAGGGCATGTGGATCCTCCTCTCCAAATATAGTAAGTCAGAAAATAATAGAGGCCAATAACAATCAGGTGACCAGAATTCACTGGTTTTGAAAGACAGTAGCAGATGTAGGGCTTTGGAGCAAACTCTACCTTAAGTACAAATCCTTAATTCTGGGATCTTTTAATGGCCTCTGCTTCTCATCCACGTGACTGAAGAAATCTCAGAAGAAACAACCATGTTTCATACCTTTCTTTAGAATAAGGAGTTGGACTTTGGTTCTACTTTTCCTTAGAGTAGCTATACCAATGGTCCAGTGGGTTTATTGTCTGTATTATCTAACAGCTTAGTAGAAAATTCTGCTTAAGTTTAATCACTCTTTGTGTTCCCCGAGGTGAATTTTTTTACTTCTGGAATTTTTATTGGCCTCTAAATTAAGTGGCACATAACAACCTCTCTTTTGCCTCCAAAATCCTACAGACATATAAAGCTCTCCTCAGTACCAGATAACTCTACCCACACTAATGAGAAATGAATGTGTGCTGACACTGAGAAAATTCAAAGCCAAAGAACCAAAAATCTCACAGCAAATGCAGAAAACAACATTTCTCTTCACTGATGTAAGATGTTTAGCCTGTGATTAAGTCCCTGCAAATTACATGATTAATGGTAAAAACAGGCTGTGTATTAGTTTTGGTTCATTGTCTTAATAGGGAGAATGAAAGCAGATTTTGGATTAAGGTTTTGACTTAAAATGAAACCAAATGACTATGCTGTGATCAGATCTAGACAGTTCCCATTATGCAGTGTCTTCCAATACCTACAGTAAGTTGCATATTCTGGCCTTAAAACAGCATCATATCATAACAGCAACAAGAAGCAATAATAAAGCTGTTACAGGCAGTTCTTTATGTGCAATTTGAAAATAACAATGAAATTAAACTTTTAACTGATTTCCCTGAAAACAAAATCAGCTTTGGAACTATGCATTTATAGTACTGTGCAAAGCCGGGGTTTTTAATCCTTCAAGGGGAACAGAGTAGAAAATCCTGATTTTTCCAAGAGAAACTCATTAAAATCAGTATTTCAGACATCTAACCTTTTTTGCTATAGTGATATATATCAATGTTTCAGTTTGTTCCACTTAATGACTTTGTCATTTTCCTACAAGCTATATAGACTGCACTGTCTTAGAATTTGTTTTGTATAAATCTGTCCTGTATCTATATATAAAATATATAAATATCTTTGGTGCTTAATCATCTACCTTAGTAAAGCAATGACCAGGGGTTTTTATGAACAAGCATGTACTGTGCATTGAAAAAAATAACCCAAATTTTATTATCTGCTTTCAGGTATTAATAACTACTCATTTTAATAGCTAAAAATGCCAGATGGGCATTCTCCATTCTAATAGTGACTATTACTAAGTAATAGTAACATGCTAAGCCAAACTCAGTAGCCTGGTAAACACTAATGTCTTAATGAAGTGTACTTTCTGTTTTTCTAATGGCTAATCCAGAAATGCTGATGTTTGAATGCAAAGCTATCATCTAACAGCTGAACATTATACCATATACTTGTTATTCTGCTTCGAAATGTTTAGCTTTGCTGTTGTCTTCCAAGGTCATTTCTTGCCTGAGTACTCTGGGTCTATGGCTGAATCTCTTGCAGCTCTCCTTGACCCTCCTGAGCCATTCTGTGTTCTTGTTTTAGTCACAGCAGGGCTGGACAGAGGCATCCTCATTTCCTATTTTCCTTTCTTCAGTTGCTTGCTCTAGCTGTTCAGATCTGTTTGTGCTGGTGGGGTATGAGAAATGAAGCTCAACAGGTGGTAGGATTGCTACTGGCAGCTGATTTATCATCATTAGCTAGTAGAAGGAAAATAGTGTCCAAATAAAAAGTTTTTAAAAACAGCAACTGATCTCTGTACCTGGCATGATGCTTAATTTAAACAAAGCCACCCAGTAACTATTTATCAAATTCTTTGCCTGAATAAATTTTTTCTCTGTATACCCTCAGAATATGTAGCTCAAGGCTTGCAGAAATCATACTGATTTTGTATCTACATAGAACAAAAAAAAGGAGTGATTCCTTCATTTCAGAAACAACAAAAATCAAGAGATGTTCCCAATGAGCTGCATCAGACAGACTTAAAACATACAATAAGCACATCAGTACTTAGCACATTAGTGATTAAATCAGCCTGGTAGGAATTTTATTTATGTTAACAAAAGACATTGAATGTTGGAAAGTATATCACAGGTTGGGCCCTAGATCCAAAAAAGCATATTTAAACCAGTCTTCTAGGACAGACTTTTATCTGAATCATTAGACTTAATTTTACATTTAAATTTCCTTCTATTTTTAAACCTAGTATTTGTAAATAAGCAAATACTTGACATTCAAGAAAGATAATATGAGGTTCATATTTACCCACATTGGAATCCCAGTAGCAATAATAACATTGGAATGACCTCAGAGGCCTTTCCAAAGTGCAAGGTGAGTACGTGCCAAGTGCACAGGTGGGCAGGAGTGGCATTCTTTGGAAAATAAAGGCAATTTCATCCTCAAGCATGCTTTGTTCCCTGAAGCCCTCCGAGGAAGGGCAGAGATTTCTCTCTCTGCCTATCCCCAAGGAGGGGGCAGAGACCAAGGCTCCCTGTCCCTCCAGCAGCACCACAGGGGATCAAGCTGCACCCCCTGAGAAGGCAGCTCAGAGCTTGGGGGACGGTTCAGCAGAAGGTAGCCCCCACCTCACTGCCATGGAGCCATTCTCAGGCTGCCTTTCAAGAGTGTAGAAGAAATTAACTGTGTGCAGTCTGTGGCCACTAAGGAATGCCAGAGCTGCTCTAGGTAGCTACCTTTTGTAAATAATGTTTGTTGTCTTTGTGATAGTGTAAGAAGATAACACAGGACCCAGACAGGCACATACATAGAATCACAGCAACATTTTAGTTAGAAGAGACCTTGGAGATCAAGTGCAACTGTTAACCCAGCACTGCCAGGGGACCACTAAACTATGTCCTCAAGTGTCACACCTATGCATTCTCTTGAGGGATAGGGACTCAACCACTGTCCTGGGCAGCCTGTTCCAGGGCTTGACAACCCTTTCAGTGAGGAAATTTTTCCTACTGTCCAACCTAAACCTCCCCCTAATGCTACTTGAAGCCATTTCCTATTGTGCTATCACTTCTTACCTGGGAGAAGAGACCAACCCTCACCTCACTACAACCTCCTTTCAGGGAGCTGTAGAATCATAGAATGTTAGGGGTTGGAAGGGGCCTAGAAAGATCATCTAGACCAACCCCCCGGCCAGAGCAGGATCACCTAGACTCTCTGTAGAGAGCAAGGTCTCCCTGAGCCTCCTTTTCTCCAGGCTAAAACCCCCTAGTTGTCATGTAGGAGAGCTTACTGATTCACATACACAGGACTGCCTGAAAATAAACCACAGCAACCAGAAGGTGGAGCCAACAGAAGATTCAGAAGTTGGTGTGTAGGCATTTTCCTGTACTGACTTCAGGAGAATAAGCTAAAAAACAGATTCCTGATGAGACACCATCCCTCTTTTAATTGAGGGCTGTTTCTATAATAACCCATGTAATTCCAGTAAAGCAGACAGTAACAGAAAGCAGCTCAAAATTATTTTGTAAATGAGCCATCACTCTGTAATTCTCCAGCTGAATCCCCAAACCCCAAAGCCACTATGCAAATTGCCAAAGTCACCTACGATCCCAGGTTGGAGAAGCAGCAGGTTATTAATTCAGTGCTGTTTCTCTTGCTAAGTTCACTGCAGCTGCAAATCCACTACTGAAAACTTCTCTCCGCTCCTGGATTAATTAGTATGCTGCTCTGGTTGAAGTGTCAGCAGCAGCACATGTAGCATGTGATGAGTTTAGAGAGGATTTCAGAGACTGAACTAAAATGAGCTGTCATGAGTGGCATGTGTCTTGCTCTGAGTGTCACCAACATTCCTTATAGCAACTCATGCATTCCCTAGATATCTCCCCATAAGCCTTAATGACACAGGGGTACATCAAACATGATTATCCAGGATATTCTGCTGCAACTGCTTCATTTTCATCTCTTCTTATATTGTCTAGGCTTTGGGATAGCTTCCTACTTTTTGATGTGTTGGGGCTACAGAGTGCTTAGTAGTGAAAATGGTCAGAACACCCCAGTGAGATAACTGAGCTTCTCCAATTATTCCTAAATGAGGAATTCTCACATTTCATTCACATTAACCTCACTGACAGTATTGCCCCTGACTTCCCCAGGCTGTTGTAGCCTAAAGAAAGAACTTCTGTATAGTTACTGAGCCAGCATACAACCTTGGCAGTCATGTAACAGACATATAAACTAAAAAGACTACCAAAAAACTTATTCTGCAGTATATGAAAAGTTCTGCACCTCCCTTAACAGGCTTAAGATCTTGAGCACTAACATGTCAAAAGCCATGAGAAGCAGAAAACATTACAATGCCCAAACCAAACAAGTAACAGAAATACAATTTATTGCCTTTCTTTGTTAATAGGGAAACACTTCAGGGAATTCTAACTAAGAATTAGTTATTTTCAATATTGTTGCTCTTAAATGCAAGTTCTCCCTGGTCATTTGCTTACAATATTTACCTTTAATTACTCTTCAGCAACCAGCAAGTCCCCAAGAGCTATCTTCCAAACAACCACCAAGCTCAACTTGCATCCCGTTTTTAGGCTCTGCTTAATTACAGTAAATTCCTAGCTCTTATGCAAGTCTTTCACTTAGAGACTTCCCTGAGATTTAAAGGAAGACAGTAGATGCCACACCTTTTGGAAATTAGGAAAACAAGGTGTGGAGAAAGAAAGTGACCTGTCCAAGCTTTCTGCACATCAGATCAAAAGCAGACCTGGGAATGTAATTCCAACACATGGCAAGTGCTGGCTACTCCCTAAAGAACAAAGAACCACAAGACATCCCCCAGTCAGCAGGGCAGGGGTATCACCACCCAGGGCCCATCCACAGTATCCAAGCCAAGCAGACCCAGAGGTAGTAGCCAGGTCCAACCCAGAGACCAGATCATAATGCAACAGCACAGTGATGAGGCAGATCCTCCAGTTAGGAAGTAAATGTATAGGTCAGGATCAGGTCCAGTGATCACCAGGCAGGTCCAGTGATCCTAAGACAAGGCAGATAAGAGAGAGCAAGCCTAGACCATGGAGCCCCATGGCCACACAGAGCATGTCTATGGTAGAACTGGAGCCACTACCTTCCTACAGCCTCATCCAGGCTATTAGAGCTATTACAACTTTAATACACCTAGGTTGAACTTAAATAGAAGCCCTGAGCCCAGGCTGAGGGTGAAGCCCCAGCTGAGGCTGGTTGGTGCCATTAAGGCTCCTTAGTGCCCTCAGGAACAGGCAATCCCCACCAAGCTGAGTCTGTTAATTGCTTGGAGAAGAGGTGCCAAGTGCAAGCACAGAACTCTGTTTCTCTGTTGAAGATGAGGAGGAGTGGCTGTGTTTCATGGACCTGGGTAAACTGGACATTCAGAGCCAGGGGAACAGGCTGCAAGAGCTGCAGCTCTCTGCAGACAAGTCGTGTCATGTCCTGGGGTAGTGCAAGGTGGTTCCAGCCTTGTGTGAGGAGTCATGAAGGCTTCAGTACTTTGAATTCTCTTCCCTTAATCTGCTCCTTTACAGGAGGTGAAAGGCAGAGGGGAGGGAGAAGGGGCTGAGACAGGCTCTGCATGTCCTCAGATGCTTTAATTCACATGCCAAAGGTTCTGCACGTCAGACATTGTACAAATGAACTCCCTAGTTACATAAAGGACAAGAGCAGTCAAAAGAGAGAAGTGAAGCTGATTTGGGTTATATTTTTTTGATCTTTCTGCTTTCAAGTCAACGAGTCCCAGCTGCAGCCTATAAAGGTAGCCATGGAAGAAGCAATTGCCCCTGAAACTCCAATACAGCTTTGCTAATGGTTTCTGTCATGGGAAGGACCTGTCAAAGTAGGGCTAGGAAAAGGAAGATGGAAATTCATTTTTTTTCTTCTTCAGGTTGATTGAGAAAAATATTGTTAGCTCTAAAAATTTCATAGCATAATGAAATATACTACAGTCTTCCATGATTTTCATGGTGTTAATAGGAAAGAAAATGAAAAAAAAAATGTTTGCTGGTGATAGTAACTGATTTTGCAAAGACCACCTACAGCAATTTCATTTGTTGTCTTGTTTGCCTACCCAGTGTACAGGAGAAAAGTGATTCTATTACACAAGCTACTGTAGCTCAAATTTTAGTAGAATAAAGTCCAGAAAGAGGATGCTGGTTGTTGGCATAAGCCTACCCAATTTTGTATAGACATAGAAATTACACTTACAGGTAATTTTCTTAGCAGATCAGATGAAGTGTAACTCAATTTATTGTGTCTGCTGCCCTTGTTTGGAAGCACCAAGTTGTTGTTTGAAAGTTGAACTGTTGCTCCTATAAAGCCAGCACAACTGAGGAATAAATTTTGGCTGAACTTCTTTTCAGAGCTTCATTTATAAAGGATCTTGAAGGCAGTGTAAAATTACCTTATTCTTTCTCATACACAAAGATGACATTTAACAGTTTAGACTGTCAGTTCTGCCACAGCCACGTTGTATAGATGAGGTTATAGTGTTATGATTCAGTTGTACTGACTGGTAATAGCACAAGCTTCATTTTCCTCATCAGGATAAATGTATTTCAGTAAAATTGGGGTTTTTTTCAAAACAGTTTGAGGATTTTATTCTAGATGTTTAGATATATTTTAATAAGGTATTTTGAATTTCAAAAAAGTTCCATTTTAATGCACGTTGAATTTGCTGTGTTAATTACACCACTTTCATTTATTTCTTGGATGTAATTGTATACTTTCTCCAAGAAAAACATTGAACCACTACCTGTTAAGTCTAATGAGATAATAGAAATGTCACAATTTCATGTTCTGCATCAGATATAAATGGAGCTGTCATGCAATATTCAATTCCTGACAAGAAACCAATAAACCAAGAGATGAAAGAAGGAGAAAAACCTCAAAAAAAACCCCAACCAAAAGATGCAGTGATTGATGGGCACATAACTGAGCTGGGATTCCCATGAATAACATTAGTTACACAACATGCCAAAAGACAGAGTTCCCAAAGAGAAAGATTTTACAATTAGATGTAAATTATAATCAGGACTGGAATAGTTCTAATAATTAATTGCTGCTGAGCATGGAAATTTAAAAAAAGGATAACCATTCTCATTTTAAACAGGGTGTTGTTTTTCTTGGCATCTTGTTTTGTGGCAGCTGTCCTGTTTATAAATTATGGATTTATTTTTTTTTTAATTGACAAGTCAAAAATCTCATTAAAACAAAACCCTACCTGTGCTGCTGATAATACTGCACCTTATTAACTCTGGAAGAATTTTTTAAAATCTCATTTACTCTTCAGTAATTTACCACTCATGCATTAGATGAGTTGGGTAATAAAAATATCTGTAGTTACTTTGCTTTCTGGGATGTCATGTTTAACAGGGTTTTGTGATACGTGAAGTACTGAGAGAGGTATGTAGGCAAATGTTTCATTCATTTCAACAAAATGAAAATACAATAAAAGATTTTAATCAGTATTAGAGCCTGTAAAGTGTATTTTGCCTTCTCATGAAACACAAATTTTCTGACAACATTAATAGAGGCAACTGAAGTGTTTGTGAGAGAAAACTTTTTAAATTTGGTTTTAGAGGCCAGCGTGACAGAATAATTAACACAGGGTGTCCAATTATAAGATTCTAGTACACAGCACAAGGCTGGGAATGGGAATGGAAATGGAAACAGTCCAAGCCCGTGTAAACTCCTAGCAAACCTCTGAGCAGCAAGATGTCTGTGGGATACCTGCAAAGGGACTGTGACCACCTTACTCTTTTCTAGTCTTCCACTTCACTCCAGTGGAAAGGCAGACCAAGCTGGCAGCATATGGTGTGACCATATGTATGTCTGCAGACACTCCCATGCACACAAGTTTAGGACTTCAGTGAAGGAATAAGGATCCAGCAGGAGCTAAAGGATCTAGCCCAGGAACAGCCAACTTCAGACTGGGGCTGTAGTCAGCAAGATGGCCAGATGCATTGGAGGAAATGTGCATGCACCAGCACCCCTCAGGAAGAAGCCTGTGCAAGCTGAAATGTATGGACTGCTGCTGTGCAGAAATGTAAATGGAGATTTACATACAGCAGGTACCAAATTGCTATCTGGGGCAGTGTTCTTGGCAGCTCTTAGCTATAGTTTGGGCTGGGCACAGCATTGGAGGATGCTGCTGGCACAGCAGAAATATGAGGCAATAGTCACCCACTGGAGGCTATAGCCTAAGTAGGTGTGTGCAGAAGAGGGGGAAATTTTTAATACCCAACTGTGTGAATGCTGCAGTGGCAGTAAATATGAATATACTTTAAATTTTGAGGAATGTTCCTTAGCAGAGGGAATCCATTGAGCTGTTTTATCCTTTTTCAGTAGACTTTCAGCTTTTAGTTCTTTCCATAATCTTTAGAGTTAAAACTGAAGAAGGAAAAAAAAAATGACAACCTTTGGCTTCACGTCTCACACACAAATTCTCTTACTACAAGGTCAACATTGCATGCATTGTTCTCCTATGGATTGTCTGCACTTGCTGATAATTCATTCATTTTCTGGCTCATCACCTCTTCCTTCCAAGGGATTAAATGGCCCTCATTTCTCCTCGAGATATATGAGAGTGCTTGATTGCACAGGGATGACAGAAGGATGAATGGATTGAATTTTGACAGGGCTCTATTCCTTAATTCTCTTATTTGTTTGCTTCTTGACAAAAACTGATCTGCTGCCAGTGCAACTGTGCACGAGGAAAGCAGGATAGACCCACTGGGAAATTTTATTCTCCAAAAAACAACTTAAGGCAGATACTAACAGGTGAAATTTCCCTGTGGAAAAATCCCTCTGAACAGGGAGGGTGCTGCTGTCTGCAGGGGGGCTGGCACAAACCACACACCTTTCACACTTGTTCATTTTTTTTCTCTGGAAAAACTTCTTGCAATTGGTCTTTCTTTCCTGTGTCAAAGAAGATATTCTAATTAATTTCCACAGTGATACAAACAACTTTATTTCCCTGTTCCTGAGGAAAAATACAGATGAAGTCCCATCTCTGTGACATATCTTCTCAGGAAAAGTTTGTGTGAGCATATGGAATTTATTTGTTCTGCAGAACAAATTATTGCATTGGAGCAAGATAGAGAAATTATTATTTTATTTGACTTCCTTTCTTCCTGTATCTGATTATTTAATGCCAATGAGCACTTTTATTCCCCTTTACAGCTTGGATCTTGCATGGAAGGACCTGTCAGTTACTTTTGCATTCAAACATGACTTCTGGAAATGCTTTTGTAAACTCCCTTTGCAAAGGTGTGGGCTGAGCTGGCCATGGAGAGAGGGGCAGGAACCTGACAGTGGGACTGATTCTCCATGGACATAATCAGAGTATCAAGGTCTTTTTCTTTTGGAGTGTGAGGTATCTCATTAATAAAATCCTTGCTGAGCAAAAGGCACTGCCATTATCTTTTACTAAGAATGATACTTAGAATCAGTCTCTTGTGCGTATTAATAATGACACACTAATTGAATCTGGAAACTCCTTGCTCAGAAGCAATGGATTCAGGGCTAATATTAGCATTTTATAGCTCTGGATAGAATGCAAGCAAGGGTCTTGCCAAGATAAACACAAGGTTTGCTTTCATTGCTGGCAGCATTGCTCGAGCTCCATTATTACCACTGGAGTTCAGCAACATATATAAACAGAAAGCTCGGCCTCAAGTCTTTAACTAGCTGCTATGCTGAAGTCCTAGCTCATCCACACTGAAATTCCCTTCCTAAAGAGAATTTTAAGAAATTCCTCTGCTCTTCTCCTTCTGAAGAAACCCTTTCTCAAGGCTCAGCCTGAAGTGGTAGATGATGGTGTTCATTGTTATTTTAAAGTGTTCTCAAGAGAGTAAAAAAGGAGAAATTTATTACCTTTGTGTTGCAGTTTGCCACTGGTACCTGAAGTTTACCAGTGGGTAATGAGGAAGGTTGGACAGGAAGGTTATTGGCAGCAAGCCCTTGCTAAAACACTGTCCCAGATGGGGACAGAAACACCATCAACATTTGCAGGAGGCACAAAGTGTAGTGTTCTTGTTTGTCCTGGGAAGTGCTGTACATGACTTTGTGATTTATCAGGCATCTAGTACAGACTTTTTTTTTTCCCCTCTCTATTCCAATGGGATTTTTCAATCACTCTGAGGTGCCCCAGAACCCATTAATCCAGAGCTATGCTCTTCACATAGACCTTGACTGCACAGCTCTGGGTGGAGCTGTTCCACATATCTTGGCAAGTGGCAAATATCCATTGCACCTGAAGCTTGGTGTATTCCTAAGGGAATGGCTTCCAAAGATGACAAGCCATCTGTCTCTGCTTCTGGTGTTTTCTCTGCTTCCACATCCATATGTGAAGACAGAAATCATGTTTTCAACTCAGAAGCCTGTAATTTAGTCTGCAAATTACAGATTTGTCATTATGGACAACATGGTGTGATCCATGGGCACCCCAGCTCTCCCTGCAGAGGTGCCCTCAAACACAGTTACCAACACACTCCCACCAGTGGCATCCCAGCTGCTGTGCCAAGTAAGGACCAGGAGCTGCTCAGGACTGGAAGGATGGAGAGAAGTGTCCTGCTGCCTGAAGAGACTCCATTTCTGCAAAGGGTTTTGAGATTTTACCCCCAGATGCATTCTTCATATTGCTTTTCTTAACAATTTTCTGAGGTTAAAGTTGTACAAACTCTTCCTTTTCTTCCCCTGACTGCCACCAGCCTCAGTTTTAAATTAACTTGGTGAACTTCTCATAATCCTGAGACCCTGCTAGATAAAAGCATAGGATCTTTCAAGCTTTTCCTCCAGGCTGTGGCTGATGAAGCACTGTTGTCGAGCTCACTGAAACTTATGATGTCTTAAAACACTTCTGTCCTCCCTCCCAACTTTCAGAGTTTCAGTGGTGGCCAAGCAAAACCAGTGAAGCCCCTGTTGTTAGCATACAAATTATTTTAACTTGTACTTAGCTCAGCCCTAATTGCTTTACCCTCAGTACAACATCTGATATGATTAGCCATGCCATTAATTATCTTGTGCTTTCACTATGAAGCTCCTGCTGAAATCCAAGGAAAGCTCAATGCAGATCTTGAGAAAACAGTACCTAACAAGATCTATTTAGCAGCAATTAGGCACAATATGAATTCAGCAGGCACATGTGGTCTAAAGAGGTTTTACTGGCCTGCTAATGGTACCTGTGATTTTGCTAAGGGTGTGAGCTTATTGTCAACAGGACACCAACTGGGGAAAGCCTCCCATGGACTTCAGGGTACAAAAATCCTCCCTCCATTATAACCAGTAAGTGGGATTAAAGAATGCCAAAGATATTTGCTAAATAGTCCAGTCAGCACAGATACAGGTCAAAGGATACCTGACTAGCTGTTGTTACAGATAACTCCATTAGGTGCTTTCACCTAGAAAATAATCACAATCAGATGCACGTATGTGATATGCACATCAATGTATACATGCATTTATACCTAACCATTAGTCCTATACTGCTCCTACCCAAGTTCAGTCCCTACTTTCTGCTCATAGCTCTGTTTATACTCTTGCCAGGCATCACTGTTTTCTAAGTGGGTTACATCCTGAGGGGATTTCACAAATCATTTGACACGAGATGTCAGAGTTCAATCAATAAACTTGGGCCACGACCCAAAGCAAAGAGTCTTTCCATGGCTAAAACCGCATCTATTTGCACAAAGGATGGTCTGAAAAAATAAATCTCAACTTTTTTATTGACAGAACTCAGTTCTGAAAAAACAGTGTCTTAAGAAGTCACTTAGCCAAGCTATTTTGTGGCAATACTGCCACCTTCATGAAGGAGTTTTTGAGGTTATCTGTTTCCACTCTATTGCTGCAGCTCCTGTTTTTCACTCAGCAGCAATGTCATTATTTTCTCCACACGTAGCTTCCACAGAGATGCTAAAGGAGAAAAAGAAAACAAAAAACCAGAAAGGCAGCATTTGTCATGACACAGCTGTGCTCTCCTTTCCCTGCAGCTGCCTGCCTCCTATCAGCAGAAATCTGAGCTCTGTTTCTCCCTCAGCTCCCTTCTCTAGGTCCCCTCCTGTGCCACTTGCAAAACCCTCCCTGGAGGCTCCTATTAGAAATTCAGAGCTGGATTTTCTTAGTCCTATGTGCAGGCAGGAAAAATGGGGAAAGGACAGGCCTATCTGAACATCCTGCAATGCAAAGGGTGTCAGGAATCCCTGAGCTACAAAGAGATTAATAACTAAATGTTTCACAATACCTCTAACAAGCCTTCATTTAGGAAAACTTCTCTCCTTACAGTCCAGTGAACTCCTTCCAGTTTCTGAATAAACCTTTTCCCTACACAGGCACTCAGAGCAGTCTCAAGCATAATTATTGCTTCAGTTGCATTCATGGAGCCATTTTAACAAGATTACATTAAGTTATTTGGACATTCATTTGGCAGAAAGGCAGATAAAAGCCAACTGCTTGTTTTCCCCTCTCAGACCTTTGTTCTCTGTTCCCATCTCTTCTACAGGCACATTTCACTTACAATTGATTGAATTTGGATGGATCTGAAACTTATTTTATTGACATATAAAAGATGTTTCTTCTTTTACAGGCTCTAACTGTAAAGGAAGCCTGAGGAGTCCTGGGTTTTGAAAGCCATGAAGATGAAAGCACCAGCCCTCATGAATATTGGACACTATTGGGTTTTGACTTCCAGAAGGTGGCCTTGTACCCTCCAAGCAGCTCAGCTGAATGCTGCCACTAGGAGCAAAACCTGGGTTGATGGTCACCTCTGTTTAGGTCACTGAAAATTCCCACTGCTGAAATAAAACAAATACTTACATCTTCAGGCTTTGTAACAAAGGAAATGAAAGTTTATGATTTTCTGACCCTAGGTTGCTTTTGCAGTTAGGAATAAGCTCTAAAAGGCAACACAGAAATCTGAGAGTCAGAAGGGACCTCAACAGGCTGGAGAAACAGGCAAAGCCTCATGTAGTTCAGCAAAAACAACTACAAAGCCCTGCAGATGGGGATGAACAACCCCAGGCACCTGCACAGGCTCAGGGCTGACCAGCAGGACAGCAGCTTTATGGGAAAGGTCTTTGGGCTGCTGGTGATTGTGTGAATATTCTTGCTTTCCCACTATTTGCATCATGCAGTGAAAGAACATAAGATTCACATAATTTCAGGTTCTCTGGTCAAAGTCCCAGGGTCAAGGATGCTCTAAATGACTTTCAGTTTTGATGCACCAGATCCTGACTAACTGTAGCTGTGCTCATCTTTTCCTCAGCTTCCTTCCCTCTGCTGTCTGGGAAGATGCCAGGAGCTGTGCAGTACCCAGAGCCTGTCTTCTGCTTTCACTCACCTCCTAGCACCAGGAGGTTGATAAATGGTAATTCTTTAGAACAGACCATCAGTAATCTGCATCTAAAGCAAATAAAACCCCCCCAAACCCTTGCAGAGTCTGTGAAATGCTGAGTCCCAGCAGGTCTGGTTGTAATCCTATCAACATTGGAGTAGTTCCATCAGCCCCTGGGAAGCTAACCCTGATTTACAATCAGGAAATCAGATAAGAAATCTAGAGCCAAGAGTATTTTAAGAGTTGCTGCTACAAGAGTCTGAAAACAACCACCAGGCAGCTCCTACTAAATCAAAGTAAACTGTCCGTGAATTACACCAGTTCAGTGAAACACAGATACACCAAGAGTACTGAAATGGGAATAGGCATTTGCAATAATATTTCCCATTACTGAGCAAGAATTTGTGGCATTTTTTTATTTAAACACTAGGGAACACATCCTAATTCCAAGTGATGATTTAAAACAAAACCAAAAATACACACAAAAAGCCCAAACAAAACCAACCCAAAATACACACACACACCCCAAACAAACAAACAGACAAAACCCCACGCACCACTTAGCTCAGTCTGAGAAATGCAGCCCTGCAAAGGGCTGCTCTCCATTGCCCACTCATGTTATATTTGAATACACCAGCTACCACCCTGGCATTGGCACCAACTGCTGATCATTTTTTAAGGAAAAATTAATTACTAGATGGTATTCATCACAAGAAAAAGATCACATACAGGGAGGAATCACAGAGAATACTGTTATAGAAACAATATTTTAGACAGTTTGTAACATATCTGTCATATTGCAGACACAAAATTATAAATATTAATAGAAGATTCATTGGGAAGGGACCAGAACAAGTCTAGAAGCAGTTACTGGAAGTGTTCAGTGCTATGCAAGACATCTCCTGGCAAAAGGAGAAATTATTTGACTGTGCTTCTTTTACAAAGAGCTGTAGGATGAGGCCTTCCCTGAGCACAGAAACATTCACTGCCTCCTCCAGCAGCAGGCAAAAGGTTTTTCAAAAGAAGTTTGCAATGCAAGTTTCAATTTTCTTCAAAGGGAAACCTTCTGGAAAGGTGTTGGTTTTCCCAGAGGCTCAGGGTTTTTTTTTCTTGAAATTCATTCACAAAATTTTCCACCTGAAAATTAATTTTCCACATGAGGCCTTAATGCAGAACTGGACTCTATCAGAGTCTGAATTAGCATGTGAAAGGAGTATCTGGAAAGGTGAGACTTTTCAGTGAAAACAAATTAGTTTTTGCCTTTTCTGTAGGTGTTGTTCGTTTTTTTTTCAAATGTACACTGTCTGTTTTTTGTCTGTGTCTGTCACTAATTCTGTGTCTTTAGGGAATTTGTCAACAACCTTTGGCTCCTGCACACTTTCTCTGTTGCAGTCTATGTGGATGAAGTAAAAGTCAACCAGAGCACCTTCACCCTTCAATTAACTTCTTTTCACACACAAAAAAAAGTGCAATTGAACAGATTTGCAGCTATTAAGATCAGCAGGGCATCCCATCTGTGCTTACCTGGGATCGTTGTGTGCATCCAATGCAGTGGCCACCTCACAAGGAGAGAGTGAAGGCCTTTGCTTCTCAACACTTCCACTAAGGGAAGCAATGTGTCTTGACAGAAGTCCTTGTAAATGTTTTCAGCCCCACACTCAAGGGCACAGAGCCAACATCCCACCCTACCAGTAGAGTCCAGCCTGTGTTAGAGCAGCACTGGGAAGATCCTCCGGGGAACATGCAGCACAAATGTGGTGATGGTAGGAAATCCTGGTCCAAGCAGCTCAGCCACCCTCAGCTGCTGAGATGAGGGAGTGGAGTCTCCCACTGGCAGGCCGGGACACTGGTGGCATTAGTCAGAGCAGCTCCTTCATGGCACCAGGTGACCTGTTTTCTGTGATTGCAGCATCTCCTAGAGCAGCTTGTTCCTTAACCAGTCCCAGCAGCCCAGCCCAGCTCTCCCTTTCCCAGCCCAGCTCCCCCTTTCCCAGCCCTGCCTGCTCTTCAGCCTCTATTTCTCAACAACATAATTTAGGCAGTTTCACCTTAAACTTTCAATCCTCTTTTCTCCTGCAGCAGGATGAAAGTTTGAAGGTTGGAAGTAGAACACTGATTTGTGTTTGATTTTGTTTGAGATCCCTTTCATACTGACAGAGCAGATGAAAAGAAAAGGCAGGGCAGAATCAGAGTAGCAGTGTGAGGGTTGTAATTCCCAGCTCTATGGTGTAGGTTAACACATTCCCCCTCCTTTTCCTGCATTTAAAAAAAAAGAAAAAATAAACCAAATCTTTTGGACAATCTTGTTTTTAAGAAGCTATTTTCTCAGCAGCGATGAAAAAGGGCAGAAAAAAAATATCTAATTTTGTACATGGATGAATTAAAGTTTAATTAGCATTGTCTACTTAATTATGGATTATAATGCCTAATACTTCTACTTAGAACAGGCAAAACAAATTAAACCAAGACAAACCTCCAACAGCACCAGTGCCTGTATATGATCTGCCCCCTAAGTTGCTGCAGCAGGCTGGGAAGATTTCTGCTGAGGAAATAAGAAGTAGAGCTGCAGCTGATATAAATTCACTCTTTAAACTGAATCTGGTTTACAGCTTTTGTTTTATAAAATCATTGATTACACTGTAATTTTTCCTTCCTTAATACCTGAATTTTGGGTTGCTTTTAAGATGTAAAAACTGTCAGTTACTGTGGTTACGGTGAATTTTTTATTTATATATCTAGAACTGAAAGGGAGAAGACACAGAGCTTTTTATCATATTCATCAGATTATCCAGCTTCCACTCTGTGGTACTTAAGATGAAAATGGGCCCAGTGGTTGTGAGGGTTTTTGTGTGGTTTTGTTTTTTGGTTGGTTGGTTGGTTTGGGGTTTTTTGGTTGTCATTTTGTTTTATTATTCCTTATTTTTTGTTTGGTTTTGTCTTAATATATTATTTATATTCTAGATAACAAAGCAGACTGTAAAGCTTAGAAAACTTGATCTTCAGAAGTCAATTTACAAATCCATTTGTTTTGGATAAAGGTTTCCTTTGGCAAACTTTCTTCCCAAAAAAGATGGACTTAGATAAACTAAAGCAAGTGGGAAGTCCCAAGATGACTACAGGGTCCCAGCCCATGGCATGCAAGGTGATGTCAAGGCAAAAGCTCTTAGTGTTGAGAAGTCAAACATTGCTTCCCTCAAATATCTAATGAGAGAGCACAAGAGAAGACATTCTTGAAAATGAACAGGGAAAGCACAAGAGGCACCAGACAGAAGCTCCAGCTGGGACATTCCAATTGTATATCAGAAAAGTATTTGCAATCATAGTAGTCAAACATCAGAAGAAGACCCAGAGAGGTGAAGGATCTCCATCTGGGAACAAGGCCCTAGGCCACCCCTGCCTTGAGCAGCACAGTTGGACTCAGTAACCTCTCCAGAAGTCCCTTCCAATGTCTTTTCTGTGATGAAATACAAAATCTTGTTGTCAAGACTCAGTGGAAGTAAGGTATTTTTAATTATAATAACCAAAATATATACACCAGAACGTGTATTTTACATATACCAAGGAATCATACTGCATTTCAAAATTCATTTACTGCAATAACAGAGGCAAATAGTCAGTAGTAAGGTTAATTCACTAATATTAAGAAAAGCCACAAATTGTATGTAAGTTGAAGCCAGAGGAAAGCCACAGAAGCTCAGTATTCTGAGGCATGAACTCAAAGGATTTCATAGTACCCAACTCATCTCAACTTCACTACATGAAAACAGAGTCTGGATTGCAGGTCTGGACTTAGATTATTGTCTAGCACCCATAAGATTTAGATCTCTATTTGCATTAAGTGTTTTTTAAGATACTAAACAGCAAGGTCAAAGTAAGTATTGTAGTTCTCACAACTGCAGCTTAGTTTCACTAAAATTTCCTTACTTACCAGACCATAAAAAATCTTATTTTTAAATGTTCTTCATTCCAGGAGATATGAACACTGAACTAGCTGCAACAAACCTCTAACATTTTCAAATCAAAGTTCATTTTTACTTGAAAAAAAAACCAAAACAAAACAACCCACAATAAAGCTCTTAACAGAGGCTTAAAAAGGTCTTTATAAAATAATCTCCATCACACTTACAATAGTAAGAAAATTATTCTGGTTGCTAGTTTTCAGTAAATATGAACTGGTTTGTGTAATCTCAAAGATGGTTATAACTACAGTTCACATTTTATTTTTCAAAGGTGGGCTGACAAAAGTGTCAAGAGAAGCAGATTACTGCTGTTTCTCAACAAGTCCTTTTTAATAAGGACATGCTGCCTTGCTAGGCAAAGCATGTTTGACAGCCAGCTGAGACAGGAGAGCTGAAGGGGAGAAGTAATGACTTACATGCCAAAAAACAACTTCGGCCAGCACTTGCTACTTGGCAACTGTACAATTACACTGATTTCAGATCAAAATCGTGTCATTCCACCCTGAATGACAGCAATGATCATCTCAAAATTTAAGTATGCTTGAAGTGAAACAAAAAGGTAGAACCTGAGCAAGTTCAGGACTGGCAGCTTCTTCTGTCACCTGTGTACTATGAAAATACCAGCTGTGCTTCTGAGCATTTCTCACCAGGTCCATCGAGGCCACAGGAATGGCTGTGCAGAGAGAACAGAACAGTCACATGTGAGAAACATGGAACAGAGCAAGTCCTCTATCCCTGCAGTAGTGCTAACAAAATGAAAGATGCCAACATCCCACTTCAAGAAGACTTGGGAAGATTTGAAAATCCATACATGTTTTTTAGCAACTTTTAATACAAGCAGCTCCTGAAATCTACTGTTTGTGGTCACAAACTGGCTATTACAGTTTAAAAGCCCCACGTGCCAGCCCTATCTGACCATCAGCTAACACTATGGGACAACATTCCTCTTCCTTACTGTGAGACTTAAGCATTATATTTTACACAATATATTTTGACATTTCTTCTCATGTGAAAAAGATCCTGGTCTTGCAGTAGGCAGCCTTCCCAAGATACCAACTGTCATTAAATGCAACCCACAACTAAAACTCTAATGTCAGGTATCTTTCAAGAATGAAGGGGGGAAGATGCTGAACTTAAATGCTTCTCCTGCATTTATGTCTATATATTGTTTTTTGTGGCTGCCTGCTTCCTAACTGAAACTTCAGAGGAAAAAGGGAAATTTAAAGACATTTAAGTTGCAGATCCTAGTCCAGAAGTGATACGAAAACAAACTTACACATTTGTGTTTCTAAACATCAATGCTGTGGCTGCTCAGGATTGATATTCATAGTCCTGTATATTTCTTTGAGAAACAGCAGGGCAGTGTCTTCAGATCCCCTATAAGGAAAAAAAAACAAACCTAAGTGTTATTTTAGTAGGGTCAGTGTTCTAATTCTCGTAAGCCACATTTCATTCTAGCTCTCTAAAGTTTGCACAACTTATTTATGTTTCAGGAACATGCCCTTACTTCTCTAACACCTTCCTTTACACTCCAATTCTTTATCAATTTTGCATTATTTCTGCTAACAGCCCTGGTCTATGCATTTACCTTTCTGAACTGCATTTTCTCCCCACTCTGTCCTCTCTACATTACTATGCTGCAACTTAAAATCCACATCCCAAGCCATCCCTTTGGTGTTATTCATTTAGCTTAAATATCTCAAATATCACTGTTGTCTGGGGCTGGAACAGCTCCTATTCTGCTAGCTTCACAAAGTGCTGCAAAAGGACCAACCAGTAACTTCTCACATCAGCAGTAGCCTGAAAAACAGATCTGTGTATACAAACAGAGGTGGGTTTTTTTGGTCAAAACAAACCTCAAGTGAAACACTAGGGCATTAATTTTGAGAGATCGCCTCACTTTCATTATAAAACACTTACGGTTAGAAACACAGTTCTAGCTATCACCATACTAGTCACAGGTAAATAACAGCCAATTAAGATTCAGATAGGCAACAGGAATGTCACTATCAACATTTAAAGATATACAACTAGATCAGAAAAGCAGCAATTACAGAAGCATAAACATTTCACAGAATCACAGATATTAGGGGCTGGAAGGGACCTAGAAGATCATCTAGTCCAACCCCCCCTGCCTGAGCAGGATTTCCTCTTACCAGTAGCACAGATGACTCTGTAAAGCAAAAAGGTATTCATTGAAGCTTTCTATTGGCTTTTCTTGAAGAACATAATCAATACGACGCCCTCCATTTAGCTTTCCAACCTTCACTAAAATATCTTCATCTTTTGGAGGGTCTGGACTTTCAGTGATCTTTTCAGCTAAAATTAAAGAGTTGGAGACTTAAGCCATTTGCAAGCCCAGTTAACGACTATAATCAAGAAGTATCACCCATTATCCCCTGCTTTTTACATCCCCCTTGCATAACATTCATCACTATCCTTGTTTTAACCTAGAAGGAAAGCTTTTTCTTTTTGAGTAGAGACAAAGACAGCATTACTAAAGACTGGCAGATAGCTCATAACTGGGAACCTCACCCTTGGTATCATTAGAGGTAGTACTGATATCTGACAAACTTATTTTCCTTAACAGCATTTTTTTCCCTGTTAAGAGCACACACAAATGCTTCTTAGCTCATCCCAAAAACCCAGCAGAACACTACTGAAGAGAAGAAATCTCACAAGTATTTATTTGTATTACTTTGCCCAGAGAGGAAAGAATACAAAACAGATTTAGAAACCTGCCCTTCCATCAGAAGGTTGAAAGGTTTTACTAGGCTTGAGTTTGTATATCCTTCAGTAAAACCTGTTAACTTTTTCTTTTCTAAAAGACAAAGAAAAAATGCAGCAGATCTTGTATTTGGGTTTGCATGGCAAGGTTTAGGTGGGGGAAGCCTACAGGGGTGGCCTCTGGGAAAAGCTGCTAGAAGCTTTCCCAATGTCCAATGGAGCCAATACCAACTGGCTCCAAGATGGAACCACCACTGGACTAGACTGAGCCCATCACTGGTAGTAGCAGCACCTCTGGGACAATACATTTAAGGGGAAAAAGGTTGCTGTACAACAGCCACTGCAGTCAGAGGGAGGAGCGAGAATATGTGAGAGGAACAAGTCTGAAGAGAGCAAGATCAGAGAGTCAGAGGCAGAAGGTGCTTCAGGCACTGGAGCAGGTATCAACCTGCAGCCCAGGGAAGACCCCACAAATGAGCAGGTGGATGCACCCAAAGAAGGCTGTGAAGCTGTGTGAAGACAACACTGGAGCAGGCTCCTGACAGGACTTGTGGCCTCATGGGGACACCTCATGGGAGGGACCCACACTGGAGCAGTTCATGTAGACTCTAGCCCATAAGAAGGGTTCACATTGGAAATATTCATGGAGAACTGTCTGTCTCACGTGGAAGGGACCCCATGGTGAAGCAGGGAAGGAGTGTGAAGAGTCCCTCCCCCTAAGGAGGAAGGCATGGCAGAGATGTGTGATGAACTGACCACAGCCCCCATGCCCTGTCCCCCCAGGCTGGAAGAATAGGTAGAGAAATCAGGAATGAAGTCAAGCCTGGGAAAAAAGGCAGGTTTTGTGGGAAGGTGTTTATAAGATTTGGTTTTATTTCTTGTTATTCTACTCTGATTTGGTTGATAATAAATTGATTTCCCCAAGTAAAGTCTGCTTTGCCCATGATAGTAACTGGTGAGTGATGCCTGCCTGTCTGTATCTCAACCCATAAGCTTTTTCTTGTATTTTCTCTCCCTCATCCAGCTGAGTGATAGAGCAGCATTGGTGGGCACATGGCATCTAGCACAGAGGCTTCCTTTAATAGGTCAGGAAAATCAATAGGATCCTCATGTTTCTACTAATTTGAGATCATTACATTATAAGAAAAATAAAAATAATGTGTCCACATACCTTCTACCACTTGCTTTTCTTCTTCTTCTTTAATTTGGTTGGCTACTTTCTCCAGTTCTGCTTGCAGCTGAGTTGAGGATGTGTGAGCACGTGCAAATTCATTAAGGGTCTGCCAGGCACTCTTCAAGGAGCTGATGAAGCCCTGCTTCAGATCAGATCCCATCCGGGACAGAGAGTCCTTCAACTCTAAGAAATACATTCAATAAACCATCACCACACCAGATTTTAAATCATTTCAACTTTAAATTTAAACATAAACTAAAACCAGAATGATGAAACCCTGTTGAACAACAGACATTGCCATTATTAGGAGGAAAAGGCCTGCTGGGTCATTAACCTGGGCTTCTTGTTTCTCTGATTCAGAAAAGAGTAGGTGAAACAATTAGTACTCCGAATCACAGAATCACAATGAGAAATTAGTTGTGTGTTTTTGAGAATTGTAACCTGAGAGAGTCTAGGAGAGCAGACTCATTCTGAAGTACAGCTGTTGCAGAATTCCTCCATCCAAGTGCCTGAAGACAGGCTCTCAGAAGGGCTCTTGGAACCTGTACAACAGTAATATTGTCACTGTACAGCAAAACTGACTTTCCTTCTTAGGTAATGCAAGAATTTAAGTAGCACACCTTGACCTGCTGAGTATTCATGAGCAACAAAATCCAGTTGCCTGCCAGTGGCTACAGAACCACCTTTTTCCTCAACATTCCCAATACTGAACAGACACTGGTTAAACAGTTCATGATGGTCATTAGGGACAAGGTAAAAGAAATCAGCAAACTTAATTTCTAAGATGATGTGAAACATAAATGAAGTTGAATAAGTGATGGACAGCAATTTTAGAATGGAAGTTTGGTAATTAGTAGCTCAAATCTGGAGGAATTACTATTACTATGTCTGAATGCAACAGTGAACCATCCATTCAAAGGGGGAGGAATCCCCTCTATGTTCAGGAAAAGCATGGAGTTAGACATCATTAGTCTCTGGAAATTTTACAATATTCCAATGTATGAAATAAGTAAATTGGGAATGAGATCCATATAAGAAATAAGTTTCCTTTTTACCCAGATGAAGTCTTTTTCTGCCTTTATGGTGTGGAATGAGAACAGGTTTTAAATCCAGGTCTTCAATGATCATTGGTTCTATCCTGTAAGCTACTGGATCAAGCTGGCAAGAAACAAGACATTGACATATAGTTATCTTAGGAATTATTCTAATTGTCAGATTTCAGTGAAAAAAAATCCCTATTTATGATTAACGAAGAACTGGTTTTGAATTCTGTTCTATATCAGTTCACAGAAACTCAGTTCATGATCCTTCAGTTTAATTAAGCAAGATTAAGCAGGTTCATTAACTAATAAGGTCTTGTCTCTGTAGAAAGAACTGTAGGAGACAACACAAGAATGAAAGAGCAGCAAAATTTCCTTCCACTCTGATATCTCTACCAACATGTCACTGTTATCATAATTGATAAGATGGGACAGAAAAGGAGAAATGAACTGCATTCACTGAAAAACCTCTAAGGATTTCTAATTTTCCCAGAATCTAAACTGGAAACTCAATAAAGGCCTGTAAGTGGCTCAAATAAAAACACTTTATGAAAATCTACAAGAATGGCTTGAAATTAATGGGGAAAAAAAAAACAAAAACCCTGCTGAAAAAGTGTGCTTTGGAAACTGTACATAGGGGAACAGGAGGTGCAATGCTCAGGAGTTCAAACTTAGTATTCTGCACTGTTGCCACCTGCATCAACTACAATCAGATCTCAAAAGTAGTGCTTACTCACTGGATGATAGATATTGAAGAATCCCTTGCAGGTTGGAAGCCTGTAGTTTTCATCTATCTTCTCCACACCTCTCACAGTAAGGAACACACCAATAGGAGAACCAAGAGCAAAGAAAATATCTGGTTCAAAGTCTAATGCACTGTAAACCACAGAAACCTACAAGGCAGAAATCAGATATATGATCTGTCAGGACTGCCAGCTAGTTAATACAATGCTTAGCTAGGAAGGAAAAACCAGTTGTGTGTTAAAATCAACCACATGCTCACAATACTTCCTAGAAGCTTCAGGTGCATTGCCATCTTCTACACCAATACCATAATACTAGTACATATTAATAGTAAAATAATATTTTGACTTTAATAAAAAGTTCAAAAGTATAAAGAAAAACCCCAAACGTTTAAATAAGTCTTCAGGCTTTGGTTTTTGGTTGGTTTTTTTTAATTAAGTTTGAGGTAAAACTTAACTATAGCAGCTAAGTGGATCAATTTAGGTTACCATGTTAACTGTAAAGCCACACAACCATCCAACATTGTCATTCACACAGTTCTGCCTCTGGAACAGAACTGTGTTTATAACTCACTGCTGAAAGAAAAAAAATAATTGTAGTGTTATCCTTAATTATAGTAAGTTTGGCTTTTCAGTAATCTAACCCACTGACTAGGCCCTCCCTCCCACCAAAGGGTAAAAAAAATTCACATAAACATACAACAATGAAGGGAAGTCGCACAAAGTTATCAATACTAAAAAAACCCAAAACACTCAAGAACTAAAGGCAAACAAAAGACCAGCATTGTTGCAAATGAATCATTTCAATCTGTGTAATCTCACCTGGCCAGTTCCAAATTCAAAATACTCATAGTCAATGTTCACAGAAGAAACAGATGCACCAACTGGAAGCTTCCTCTTTGAGTGCAGCTGACCAGAGTCTGAAGGGGAGACAGAAGTGACTGTCTCTTTGGCTTTCTGGGCATCTTCTTGAGTTTGGAGTGTGGCAGCCAGCACTGCTTTCTTTTCTGCTGCTGCTTTCTTTTGTTCCTTTTGAGAAAAGTTTAAAAAAAAAACCCAACAAACTTATTTCACAGTTGTCAAAATTCCATTAAATTAAACAAGTGTGTTAAAGAATAGATGCTACTCCACAGCAAGGAAGTCAGTAACATTTCCTTAACTTTTTATTGCATCCCTGAAATAATATTTACCTGCTTGGCTGCTCTGTCTTTTACAAAATTAGCTATTTTCTTTCTTGGTCCAAGAGGTATTCCCATTTCCTTCAGGTCATCAACTGTACACATGAGCTAAAAGAAAACAAACACCACACAAATCAAAGCATAAATTATAACTCTAGTAACATATATAATTTCTTATTGGCAATAATTTATGAAATAGGTAAGACAATTTATACAGCTACAGAAATTACAAAAAATTAAAAAGACATTTTACAAAGTGCCTCAATACAACTGGGTGGCAATACCCCACACCAAGAAAGAGAGTCATGTAATATACAGCCTTTTTGTTATGCATTAGTATCTTACCTTTGCATCTGCTTTCATGCCCCATGGTACATTAAATGCAAAGAAAAAAAGCAAACAGCTAAAAATAACCCAAATTTCATCCCCTGGGCAATCCCCATAAATGAACTGTACCAGAGACTCCATGTCAATCCTCTCCTTTTCAAATGTGCTGCCATACTCTGACAAGCTGAGCATTTCCAGAGTCTTCTGCAAAGCAGGAACATCATCATCTGCTTCAGGCTCACAAAAGTCATCCCCAGAAGTAGTAATTGAGGAGCCCAGGGAGCTGGTGTCTTCAGTCTTCTTGACAAAATAGCACAGAAAGAGAATCACATTAACTACCAGAGAAAAGCCAATCAGCAGCAAGTAAAAACAAGTTTAATTACTTTCTCCTAAGATTAAATAAGCTTTCTAAATTAATGCCCACTTTTAGTAAAGCAGGACACAGGCCTTCCACAAATAACAGAGAAGCAAAATACTCATTTAAAAAATACTAAGAGAAGCAAAAAGTTTCTTGAGCTTTCCCACTCTCAAAAACAATTAATTTTACTCATCAAACAACTGTTTCAAACCAGAAGACCAAGTTACATATCAACAAGGGTCAAAGTTGATATTCATGATCAAATCTCATTACTGGCCTACTTGGAACTTGAGAAAGATGCAACTAATTTGGTCTGAAAAATGTACAATATTTACAAAGCTGCACATTGCCATTAACAAGTTAAAACATAACATGAGAACCCACAACTGTGCCTCAGCTAATAAATTCTGAAAACTTTTATAAGTTGCTGAAAATATCAGATGTATCTGCCTGGATTTTTTTACAAGTCACCTGTTTCTCATGAACAGCCACATCCTTTACAGTCCCATTAACACCAGTGAAAAGCCCAGTACTGACTGATGAAGCCAAGTCCTTCTGGTTAGACAATATGTCAAACAGAATTAAGGAACCTGAAAACAAGAATCAGAGTTACCTTGGGGAAAAACTTTGGATTCCCCTGTCCCTAAACAATCCCAAGCAAGATTTACAAGCAGTGGTAACAGCAACATATAGACTAACCAAAAAAGATGGCTGAATTAAACTAAAGTTCCCACACATTCACTTCAACATGATCATTGTCAGCCGAAACCAAACCAAATCAAGTCTAACCTTCTCTTAAAGCTTTATCAACTACTGAGAGGTGCTTGACTTTTAGTCAGGCATATTCTGAAATGCAGCCAATGCCCCATCAGGTAGCCCTAATGAAAGGTTCCTTAGCTCATTACCTAAGCTGTGCCCAGCCACAGACACTCCTCCTTTGAAGTCGGGGTTGCGGCTCATGAAGAGAGCATAGAGCCGGTTCATTTCCATCCCCACCTTATCGACGATGGTCTGGCAGTAGGTGGGGCTGTTGTAGAACAGGATGTCGAGGAGCGTTTCGTTGGTGAAGTGCCGCAGGCGCCCGATGCTCGGCAGGGTGATTTTTTTAATGTTCCTGGCAAGACAAAGCCGCGAGAAGCACAAACGCCTTGAAACAGCTGCAGATAAGAACTCTGTGAACTTTTGGAACGACACGTAGGTAGAACGGCAGTGGAAATACTACAGATATGGTCTCTATGGACATTAAGCACAGAGCCTTCTGGCCTCCTTGCATATTCATACACTGGTGCTATCTGCTGAGGGTACATATTTAAGAAAGATAAAGCTTTCCTGTGCCTGAAGTAACCTCTCTTCTGTTCCAGCACTGCTCTCAAACTAAGAGGGAAGTTTTGTGAGCAGATCGGTCAGAGCAGAAGAACATAAAAAGAACCTGCACATAAAAATTGAAGCTAAAATTGAAAAAACAGACAATATAATACTCTCTTTTTGAACAAAAAGCCTGGGATCTGGACTGAGATCTTGGACTGCCTTAGTCAGCACTGTTTGGTTTGACTAACAGAATAAGGACCCTTCCTCATGATGATGCAGTGTTCAAATGCAAGGAAAAGACCAAGACTGTAGGGAAGCACTCTGATTTGACTGAGCTACAACACTCTGGAGGACACCAGCATGTGCTCCAAGCAGAACAGGTTGCTACCCTCATAATTAGTGCCCCTCAGTGGCATGAAAATAAAACACTCCACATGCCTGCCCAGCTTTTCCTGTACTTATCAAAATGTTACATAAAACAAATAAAAAGAGGGATTCTCCTTTATAACCAGACACACATTTATTGATCTAGCCTTAAAAGAATATTAATGGCTCTTTTTACCCACTTTACAAAATGGGCAAGATGCAGCCTGTATGAAATGCTGAACATTCAACAACACACTCACCTGTCTACACCTGTGGCATCCCCGTGCAGAGAACTGTGCCAGTGAACTGGGAGGAATTCCACCCTGCTCACTTTGTGTTCCTCTAAAGATTTCTTAAAGTGAGTCTGCAACAACTTCAGAGAAACAGTCCTGAAATCATCAACTGCAGAGAAGAGTAATGAAAATCTGATAGCAGCAGTGCTCGAGAAACACACCATTACAAATATTCTACAACCCCCCCCTCCATTTACATACACAGTCAGAATATAAATGAAGGAAACTGAAGTGGAAAAAGAATTTCAAATATTACTCCTCTAAATATAACAAAGTATGTTTCTTTTAGAAAGTAGATTTAAAGTAGATTTTCTATCAAGCTTCTCTTTGTCTCACAATGAATACATTTTTACACCATGGCCAGGCATGGCCTTCTTAATTTACTCAGTTGTACTGGAGTTTATTTAGAAACAAGCAAAAAAAAAAAGTTAATAAAAAACCCCACGCTGCACAGACACCACCACACATACAAATGACACAATGGAAGCACAGTCACCAATATCACAAAAAAACACCACACATACCCCAAAATCCAAACCACTCTTCAAGTCTAACATTGAGGACTAATAATAACAGTTGAAGCCGTAAGTCTGACAGAACATAGAACCTGCTTTTGGAAAATAATCAGGAAAAAATTCTGAAGTAATTGAACCTCTTACCATTAGAGGAGTTTCAAAAAAAAAAAAAGATGAAAAAGTTGTGTTTATCTGAATACAAGTTATAGGTGGCCACATTTAAACAGTTCAGAATAGAGCTGCCCATTAAAGGAGCAAACACTTACCACATTCAACAATGCTTCTAAATCTCAAGTCACATACAGGGCCTATGCCATGAACCATAAACACCAGATGGTCTATTTGAGACATCTCACCTGTAGAAAATAAATAAGAGTACCAGTATTTACTGCAGTGAAGTTTGAAGTCAAGCAACTTTAAGATGCACATGCTTTATAAAGCCTTTTACATAACATGGTTCAGGATGAAACACAGGCCACAGGACTTTGATTAAAAAAAAACCCAAAGCCAGACAGCCTCTTTCAAGCAGCTTAAAGGAATAACTTTAATCTCTAGATTCTAGGCACAAGCACTGCCTTGCCACTCCACCTGCTACTGTCCAGCTCCTGCCCAGAAGCCAACTGAGAGCCGAAGCTGCAGAGCCATGTCCAGTGCTCACATACCATCAGGAATGTCATCGTGGTCATCTTCAGTTCCACGTTTTACCACCCTTGGTCTGGCCTGACCATCCTGAGTCGTGCCCCATTCATCTGGTGCAGCAGAAGGCTGAAATTGAACTATGACCTGAAAAAAAAAAAATACATTGTTCAATCAGACAGATGTCCAATGTTAGAAAGCATTGTCCAATTACAAACACAAAATCCCTTATGATTCATATTGTTAGTCTGGCAGCATTTTTGTTTATCTTGCATCAGAGACTGCCCTGTTCTCTTCAGTTAGCACATATGCAAAAAAAACCCAAAAAGCCTTAGAAAACCCTAGTGCTATTCTCTGTGGCAGTGGCAGCTTCATTAAAACTAGACTCCAAAATAACACAAATAATTCTCATTGCTGTGAAAAGCAACCAGATGACCCAAATGAAAGCAAGCACCACTTGAAGAAGTTGGCCTACTCAGTCAGCCTTAATTTTAACTCCTCAGACAAGCATTGTTCAAGTTCCTCTTTCCAGTATCCACTCTTCCTTAGCAGACTACTGTTTACTGGGACAAAACTGTACACTACCCTATTTATCATGAGGGGGGAAAAAAAATGGTTTAAGGGCTCCTTCTCTAGGTTTTAACCAGCATTAGTAACTGTTTGAAGTAGGAGCAACCATGATCCTTTCTGGCCCCTGGATTATTTTATTTCTTAATTACTGCATCTGTGATAAGTGAAGAGTTAACAGCATTGGTCAATAAGGCTGAAGTCCATGTTTTAATCACATGAGTATTTAGAATAACTTTCAAAGCTTTTTCTTGCTATATTCCTCATGGTCTAAAAATAGTCACAAGATTTCTCATGGCTTAGATAAACCAATTACCTTATAGTTAGATTAATGCTCTTTTTAAAATTACCTTCCATTTGGTACAGACTGTCTGAAGTTAAACTAATTCATACTGCCTCCCATTTGCTGCCAGTTATGCATAGTCCAAATATTTCCTTTGTAAACCCTTATTTTTGTTAGGCTTCAGAAAGCATTGTCTTTTAATCATGTGACAGCACATGGAAGCAAGCAGGAGCTCAGTGTTCTACAGACATTATCATCTTCAGTACACACATATCCAAAACAATCAGCAAGTACCTTTCAAGCAAGACTAAAACTGTGTTCAATTTGTTTCCATCCCTCTGCTCACTCACTCCTAGCGAGCTATGTGAGAATCAATTGCCATAAATCCATTACCTTGGGATTATGCATAACAATTGTCTCTCCATTTGGGAATTCAAGTCTCCGATGCCATTGATTTGTAGTTACAGCCCTTTTATATTCTGCCTGGAACAGTAAGCAAGTTACACACAATCAGTATATGCCTTCTCAGAGAACTGATTGGCTTTGTGCATCATCTGGAATGTTAAGGCTATAATTTATATAGCTTTAAACAAAAGTGTTATATGAAGCACTACACAAGGTGATTTTAGGTCACAGCAACATGCCTTTCTAGCAACTCCCCTTGCCAGCATTTGCTTACTTGTGTTCCACAAAGTGCATTCTGGAGATTATTTTAAATGAAGCCCAGGGAAATCTTTCTAACATCACAAAGAACTATCGAGTTCTTCACGCAGTTTAGGCGAAGGCAATACTCACCTCTAGCTTCTCACTAAAATCCTCGGTGTAAGGAACAAACCGGCTGTCCTTGTCTCCCTTATAGAACCACATGCACCGTCTGACTTCAGAGGGCTCCTCCTCCCAGTACACAGCCTTCCTGAGCCGCTCGTACAGGTGCACGTCGTAGCGCCCCCCGTCGGTGCTCAGAACCACGCTCTCGGGATCCGGCTGCACTGTGACACAAAACACACTCCCTTACAGACTGACACTCTTCTTTCTCTCCCCCCATTAGGCTACCAATAGATAGTACTACCATGAAAGAGAAGCTTCAGAATAACAGGCCACCACTGTGTAGCTCCTATATGTGCTGTACACGACACAAATAAGCCCGGAACAGCTCCCAGCTAGGAATACTTACTCCAGATCTGACTGAGTTTAACATGAAGACAAACCAAAATACAGATGAGTTCTAGGTCAAGGTGGAATATCTACCAGGCATGTACATCTTAACACTGATGGCATCAAGCAACAGATAAGGTAAGTGAAATAAATTAATACTATCAAAAATCTTCAATATTTTTCCTGATCACTCCTACACAAGTGGCTTAATTCTACATTTTCCTTCTAATCCTTCTGTTCACCTCTGAGTAAAATAGGACTTACCAGAATTATAGACTTCCTCTAGTTTGGCAGAATCCAGAATGCTGAATGGCAGCCATATCTGCTTGTCCTCCACCTCCTTGCAGTAGAACCAGTGTGGCTGAACTGGCTCATACTGGTTCTGTAGCAAAACAGGAGGTGCCTGGACCAAGGGACCTGCTGGCCGGGGAGCTCGGAGCTGGGACTGAGACTGTGGAAACTGAAAACACATTTGGGCTCATGAACTCAACCTCACACAGCTTTTACAGAACTCATCTATACTTGGATATAAAGAACACTTTTAATGCTAACATTCTTTCTACACTTTAATTGTAACATTTTTCCCTCCCCAAGAACATTGTTATCTTTCATTCTAAAAATATCACAGACAAGCTGCCAACTTTATCATGTTTTCAAAAACTGAAACCTTTTCAAGTTGAGAAAGGATGTGAATTTCAGTGTTAAAAGCACTGTTATGGTCTAGCACCTTGATTACCTAAAATGAGTAAGATTCCAAATATTCTCTTAAATTTTCAAAGCTCAGGCTGAGCTTCTTTCTTACTGCCACCATATCTGACATGAAAATAAAAATCTTTTCATTATCCATTTAAACATAATTCCACTTTTGCATAAAGACTGTAAGTGTAAACAAATGACCAGTTCAGCAATAGCTCCCCTCCTGCAAAATGATCAGGACAGGCAGATTTCAAACTCAAATGTTGCCTCAGTGATGCAAAAATAAAAGACTGCTTTTGAAAGGGACTCCAGCCTAGAGAAAGCTGAGTCCATACAAACTGTACAAAGAACCCATGAAGTACAACTAAAGGTGAGTGATGTCAGCAGTAGAAACTGCTTTGGTCAATATATTTAAAGGAAAAAAATAAATCCTAATACATTGTACAATACACAAAAATGAAGGAAACAAAAGTTCTGAAATTGTTTAATCTAAAAAAAACTCCAGACTGTTTAGATTCTTCTGCCTGGGCTGTATTTTTTGTTTTCATGTAGTCTTTCTATTATTTATTCACAGTAACAGCAACAGCTCAGGCAAAAAAAAAATAATTGTTGTTTTCAAGGAAAACTTGTTAGGTTATTACTAACCTAATTCACATTATTTTGATAATCTTTTTGTGAAGGTAAAAATAAATATACAGAGTAATCCTTTCTAACACACAAGATCCTCAACCAAGGTGTTTCAAAGAGTTTACTATTTCTGTGATTTACACCATAATTTCAAGTACTGACTTCACCAGCAAAGCCAGCTTGAAAGATTTTTTCCCATATCTTGCAGATGGCTGAATGACCCAATTCACAGCAGAGGCATAAGTGAAATGGCAGCAGACTCAGCAAGGGGCAGAAAAGAGAAACAGAACTTCACAACTTGGCTTTGTTTCTGAGGCCAGAGCTCACACAGATACAGCCTCAACAAGCAAAGACCAGGAAGTTTTCCTAAAGCAACAGTTAGAGGCTAGTTCTTGTGCTCAAATTTTGCTATTCAGAAATGATTGGGAGCTTTTTCCTGTAATGGTTTTTTTGGGGGGGGGGAGAGGGGAGGAAAAATTGCCAAAAGATAAAACAAGCATTTCAAAGAGGAAAGTGACAAATTTTGTTGTGGTATTGGGACATTTCTATACCTGTGTCAGTGAGCCTGGAGGTGTCTGATACATCTGGACAGGAGGCACAGAGGCTGGTGGGTGAGCAGGAGCCTGACTCTGCTGCAGCTGTGGTGGAGTAAGGTAGGGGTTTGCTCTGCTGCTCAGGGTGGTGTGCCTGTAAGGGTTGTACCCCTGCTGAGAGGTGCCTGGGGGAAGGGCAGATGCATTTGCAGGTGGTGGGCAGCTCTGCTGAGGAGTCTGATAAGCTTCAATTCCCCCCTGTGAAGTAGGTGGTGCACTGTAAGAGGACTGTGACTTTGGGATGTGTGGGGAAAAGGCATTTTGGACATCCTGGGACCCAGGTGCAAGTGGAAGAGAAGGTGGAGGCCTGGAGAAGGCTGGTGGTCCAACAGGTGGTGCAGTTGTCAGAGGGGGCTGCCCAATACTTCCAAATGGATCACTGCTGCTAGGTACTTGAGAGAAATAGTTGAAAGTCTGTGGTGGATTGGGGCTGGCAGAAGTCTGTCCCAAGAAGCTGTCCTCTTCACCAACATCTGCAGAATCATCTGCAAACACAAAAAGATCACTAGAGATATTGTGAGAGGTTCAAGACAGTTAAGTGTTTGTAGTCAAAATGTTCTGTAACATTACCAGCCATTACCAAAGCTCTGTTGGCCCCCATTAAACTAAAAGCTTACACAACCTTGATGTTAAACACTTCATAAAATGAAACAAAAGATACCAAGTCTTCAAGATCATTTAAAATGAACCATAAAAGTCACTGAGTGTACACAGATAAAGCAACAAAATTAACAATAAATAAATAAGAGACCAAAGTATGACTGAAGTCAGGACCTTCCCAAGCCAACCTGGCAAAGATCCCTGGTTCCAAGGCACTAAAATCCCTTCCAATTCCCCTAATGCCTACCAAATGCAAGAGCAGCCTTGGTTAATTTCATTTTACCATGAAAACAGTAACTAATCATAGGATTTCATAGGTAAAACAGCATTTTTAGACTTTCTAGATCAAATTCAAAAGTAGAGCTTAAGGATATTCCCCAATAGACCCAACCTATGGGTTAATCAACCCCTTCTCAGCTGCTCCTTCAGCAGAGCCCTCACAAGGTGTCTCATTTGACATGCAAGGTGGCCACAACTCACCACTCCAAGTCACTCAATAAGCAGGACTTACTCCAGTTCTCTTTACAAACCCTACTCTAGACTGGCATAAGAGATCATTTTATGGTGAAGGAAAAAAAAAAAAAGGTCCCACTCTGCATAATTGCAGGAGAGAGCTTAAAAAGATGCAAGGCCATGACTGCCCTTTCATATTGAGAAAATAAATTAACTGGGTCCTGGTCAATCACAGTTCTCTGCTTTGCAGCACTTAAGTAACAAGGGGAAAAAAAAGAGGTTTGACATGATCACAGGTCTAACAGTAAGCTCAGTCAAACCTGTGATGGTCTGAGCATCACTGCCTGCTTGCTGAGGAAAGAGCAGCCTGCAATCAGACAATGCAATCTGCATTAGTCCTAAGAGTGTTGATATCTGCTCTGGCAACCAAATACTGCCCAGGCTGTGGGGAAGAAAGCCCAGAGTTATCATTGCTTCCCTGCTACTCATTCCCAGCTGAAAAGAGAAACAAAGCATCTCTGTCTCTAGAAGAAAGCAGTAACAAATGTCTTTATCCTCAGCCAAGGTAACTGTAATAAAGAGTATCAAGGGAGCAGAGGGGAATCCACAGAGAGGTCTCCCTAGGAAGCTGCTCTTCTAATTAATTCATCATAAAAGCAGCAGCTGCCATGACTAAGGAGGACTATTTTAACCATCATTTTATTCTGTAATCTTTTCAAACAGTGTCAATTTGTGGTATCACCTGAATTTTTCAATTGATCTTCTTTCACCTATAGCATTTTATCCCCCTTGTAGGAACCAACCCAAAAATCTGTGTGAATTATCACATGAGGAACACTCATTTTGTAAGCAATGACCACTATGGAGTCAGGCCAATGGATTATCTCCCAACCACAAGCAGAACAGCCATTTATATTAAATATAAATATCAGCTTCTAAACAATGAAATTATTCTTCCTTTCACATTTGATAAACACTGTGGAATGGAGAAGCACACTGCAAACCACACTGTCAACTCTCAGTTTTCCAAAACAACTGGAAGCAGAGCAGGAAATTCACCTTACTGTGGCAGATCACAATAAAACACATTGCAAAGTGCTGAAGAGTTTTCAAAGTCTTGACTAAACCTGTTCACAGAACACCTACTATTCTCCAATTTCAACTAGGGTTTGGAGACTTAGTCTAACTGCATCTTTCCTTGTAAAAAAGAAATAAAGCTGACAAAAATTCTGCCAAAATAAATATTATACGTGTGTGTATATACACACACACAGAGAGACACATACAGAGGTTTCCAACACAATACAGTAGTTTCTACTTTGCCTTTTTCTAATTTTACAAAAACTATTTGGAAAGTAAGCCCAGACTGGCAGGAAAACAAGCACATCATACAAACTTAAAGCTTAGAACTTAAAACTTCCAGCTTTGACATACAAGGGCAGCATTCTTCCCAGAAAGAAAACAGTCTTTCTTCAGCAGTGACTGTGTGACAACCTCCAGTATATCCCTCTCCCTGTACAGGGTGGAACCCTGTTATTCCCAGACTGCCACCTAACAACCACACACAAGTGGCATTCACCCACTTCCTCATCAGGAATGCTCTATCTATAAGGATATTGGTGACTTCATCTAACCCTGAACCAGAGAACACATCTCCTGTCATCAAACTGCAAAGCACAGAACACATTACTCACCCCTGGAGACACACCAAATTCATGGCTGTGCCCAGTTTCCCAAAGCTGGCTGCCAAGCAGCAAACACCTCCTGCATTTTACAATTCTCATTACATTTTACACCATTTAAAATTCAAACTCAAGAGACTGTTCTTTCCTGCTTCAAACTATGACTGAAGATGCTAACTGCTCTACATGGCCAGATCCCTAGGACACCTGGCTGGCCAAATGAGGAGTGTGATGGACCATGGACATTTCACAGGATGGGGGCCTCACTTGGACCAATGTGGAATGTGGCACAACCTCCAATTCACTCCAGATGAAAAGCTGTGAATTTTAATCTGTTCAAATTTTAAGCAAGATGAAGAGTATATGATAAACCACATTTATGAAATCCCACTGGATTTTATCCCTGGCTAGCTTCAAAGTTTTTAGGAAAGTGCCACATGGCAATCATCTGTGCAAAGCTACAGGAAAGACTAACAATTTTTCATTATTTTTTTTAAATAAAAAACAGACTATATTTGCAAGAAAGAAAAACTATAAGGATTACACAATGGAAAGAGTAAATAATATCAGCTGCCTAGATATGTCATGTGAGGAGGACTAATATTCTAATGTTTTTTATCCCTCCCACCCCAAAAAATATAGATGAACTAAAAAAAAAGTCTCAAAGCCATACTTGGCATGCACTTTATTAAATATAGAGAGATTTACTGCACTGATTTCCAGCTATATTAATACTTATTTTAGCTAAAATACAACAGCATTGAAATCAAGCCTTGGATTTGGGACTCAACACCTACCAGTGCAGTAAAATCTAAAATATCCAACAGCTAGATGAACTTCTAATATTTAGAGCTTTAATTTCAGACTGAACGTGATTCCAAAAAAAAAATCTGTTCTTTTATCTGAAACAGCTTGAGCACCAGATTTTAAGTTGCACATGCATGTGCTTGGAACACTATTCAGGCTTTAGAAGGAAAGGCTATTAAAACCCAAAGGAAATTAAGGAGATGTACGGCTTCTGCTTAACATGCTGTTTTCACACAGGGAAACGGAAAATAACATAGAAGAGCTTTAAAAAAAAATCCCTAAAAACAGTAAGCACAGCCCTGAATGGAAGTACTAACAACTTTTAATTGCTGAAACAAACATGCTAATCAATGAACTGTAAACACGGTGATTATCCTCCCCCCCCTTAGACACAGAACTGAAAACTAAACACGTATTAAGTAGAAGCAAGAGATCGGAACATCCACCCCTCAAACAGCTCGTTTCCCTCGAAGCACCAACGCACGGCCACGGCCCCTCAGAGAGCCCTGCGGGGAGAAGATGCGGGTCTACCCACACTAGCGGGCCCAGACGCGGATCAGCCCCCAGCACCCCTTGGAAAGCCCCGGTTCGGCTCCTCGGGGCTCCCACCGACCCCACAACCCGTTGCCCAACGCCTCAGAGGAGCTGTGAAGAAGCCCAATGGGGCAGAGCCCCACAGCTCCTCCGCGTCCTCCCCGCTTCCCTCACAACGTCCCCTCAGCACCCCCCGCCGCCCTCCCTACCGGCTGCCAGGAGAGCGGGGCCCGGCGGTGCAGCCGGAGCCTGGCTGACCGGGATAAAGGGCACGGTGAAGTTGAACTCGGTAGCTGAAGAAGAAAAGAGCAAGTTGGTGCCGCCGCCAGTAGCCCCAGACTTCGCCGCCGCCATGGCTGCACCCCGGCCACGTCCCTTCCCCCGTGGCAGCCCGGCCCTTTCCGCCCTCAGCAGCCTGCTTCGGACATGGCGACGGCGGCGACACGCCCCCACCGCGTCTGCGCCTTCGGGAGAAGAAGAGAAGGCGGGGCCGGGTCGGGCGGCGCCGCCATTGCCGCAGGAAGAGGAGGAGGAGGAGGAGGAGGGCGGAAGTTGGCGGCTGCCGTGCTGGGCTTGCGAGCGGGAGTTGGCGGCTGTAGGGTGCCGGCAGCCCCCTGCCCGCCCCCCGCCATGCCGTGCGTGGCCGACTGGCTCAACAACCCCTTCAGCATCGTGCAGGGCATCTTCGGTAAGCGCGGCCCGGGTGAGGCCGGCATCGGGATCCGCTTGGCCGCCGGGAGGGTGCCTGGAACCGCGCGGCGGCCGGACGGGGCTTCCCCTCACGGGGTGGTGGCGGGAGAGCGGCGGGCCCGGGTGTGGCGGGGGGAGAGCGAGAGGAGCGGGGGTGATGAAGCGCCCGGCTGAGCCGCGAAGGGACCCCGGTGGCTGCTTCCTCCTTCACTGCCGCGAACGGGCGGGAGCCGCGTTCCTGAGGCCTCTGGTTGCTGCTGGTGGCCGGGGTCCTGCCCTGGAGCTGTGCGGTGCCCTAGACGAGGTCTGCCCTGGCTTGGCAGAAGGGTGAAGGGGAGGAAAAAAAGGCAAAGCTTTGGGGTACCTTGGGGTTCAGGAGCCGTGTATGTGGGCTACGTGGGTTACCGAGCAGTGGTAACGTTACCGGTGCTACCAGCTGAAGCTGTTTGTGCTAGGCTGGATCTTCGCTAAAAGCACGTTGATATAGGAATGTCCACAGTGAACGTACAGAAGAAAGTGGTACCTCAGCTCCTCCGCCCTCTCGCTGGGTCTGTTGCCGTGTTTCTGAGCTCTGACTCGCTTCCAGAGAGCGACTGAGCTGCCTTGGTTAGCCTGAAAGGCTCTGAGGTGGGGAGTTGGTGCAATTTTAAGCGGCATAGAGTAGTCTAAAGTGCGGTCCTTTGCCCAGAATGGAAGTAAATGTTTAAATGGTTTACCGTGTTAGGGGAATGTTGAATAGAGTCTGTTACACGATGCTAATATGCACATAAATGTGCTTTTTTTGTAGCCCAAAGCGATCCAAACTCTGATTGGGAAAAAAAGGTAACTGAATACTTCAAGGAGAAATTGAAAGAAAATAATGCTACTAACTGGGTAAGGTTGTTTTACTCTTCTAGAGTTAGTTCTTGTGCAATTTCTATAATTTTTACCTCTGAATTATTGCAGTGACATACTTTTTAGAAGCTCCCCGTTTTTGTCATGAGTGCACTGCCCAACTTCAGGGCTAGACTTTGTGATAAGTTATTTACATTTTGGTTGCTTTAATCTGTGTGCAGAGCAAGGATGTAAAATCCCCACTGAAACCAGAAAAGCCAATCCACTTGACCTCCCTCTGCTGTTTTGCCCTGGGGCATAACTGCCGAGTGCTGCTAGTTTGTGGTACAATCCAGTAGATGGCAGGAGCTGACAAATGCTGTCATTTTTGAAGGCGTTAATGTCACCCCTGTCTGCTGTGAGTCTAAGTGTTTGAACACACAAGTTTCTGAGCTGCTGTTTATAACCCTCTTCTTTTATGATCTTTTATTCCGATGCTGCAAACTGTGTGGGTTGAATAAATAGCTGCTTGGGCTTTCAGGTTTTAGGAAAAAATACTTTTAGTTAAACCTTGCCTTATTAGACTGGATCAGAGCTGGTTTTTGCAGTTTAGGAAGGCAGCTGTGCTTTAGGTTTAAAAATAAAGCATGAACACTTGAGTTAGAAGCCCAAGTCTTCCTGTAGGCCTGTGGTGAAAATGGATTCATGGAACACTGCTGAGTGGATTAGAAACATATCAGATCTGTTCTATTTATGGCCAAAAAAACAAGTGAAAATGATCAGGTTTCTTTTTTCTTCTCTGTCAGGGAGAGCATTCTGTAATTAGTATTTCGGTGACGATTTAAATCAAAGTGCAGATGGCAAAATCATGTTAAATTTATAACATTAGAAGGAACTGAAAGGACATTTTCATACTTAAGAGAAAGGAGTGAATATGTGTTTGTTAAAATGCCATTACCCGTAGGGACACTTCTGGGTTTTGTTCCATTTTAACATTTTGATGTGGGTTTTTTTAACAAAGATTTTTTTTTTCTCTCTTCAAAATCAGAAGACTATTTTTATCACAAGTCTCATTATTTCAAGATACATTATGTGCCCAGGCATGGATTTTTATTTTTTTTCCTTCTGTTCTTCCATTGTCATGTAAACATATGTGAAAAAGACTCCCCCAGCATGGACTTGGAAATTAACATATGGCTTTTCCACAGCCTTTTGTTCTAAGAAGTCATGCATGCAATTGCTATGGTACCACTGGTACATGATACAGGGCACAAGTGCTGTTAACTGGGAATAAGTAATTAATTCTGTCATACTCCAGCTGCAATAATTCCCAGTTTAAGTGTTTTCAAATACTGTACGATTTTCATACAGCTTCAATGACTGAAAGTCATTTCTTCAATAGTCCAGTGTCAGCATTGACAAATCTGGTGGTTTTGGAACTGGAAGAATTTGGGAGCTGTTAAGTGTCTGGTATTATCTGTAACAGCTATTGCAGAAACCTCTGGTGTTAAGATGCACACACTCTGTAACTGTTCACTTTAGGGCAGGAGAGGGACTTGGAAATTAGTAATTATGTTACCTAATGAGGCAATGCATTATCAGAGGCTATTAATCACAGCAACAACAACACAGGGTTTGAGGCAAGTAATTGAACAGTTACAGAGTGTGTGCATTATCAGAGGCTATTAATCACAGCAACAACAACACAGGGTTTGAGGCAAGTAATTGAACAGTAGGATATACTGGATGATCAGAGAATAAGTTGATGATGGTTTCTGTGCTGGTTTGGGTTTACTTTAGAGCATTTCTTTAGAAAATGTTTAGAACAAGCTCTTCTTTACAGGTTCCATCCTTGAATGATGTTCCTGTACACTACCTAAAACCCAACAGTTTAGTGAAATTCCGCTGCATGGTTCAGGACATGTTTGATCCTGAGTTTTACATGGGAGTCTATGAAACAGTGGACCCGAACACAAATGCACGTGTAAGTAAAATGTTCATTTATTATTTCAGTAAATGTTTATCATTTCATCCATTCTCATCCTCGTATTTCTCTAGCTTCTGAATTAAGCCTATTAATTCTGGACACTATTTAATAGTAATTAATCAAATGGCATCAGTGAGGTACCACTTGTTACATATCTGTTGAGGAATAAAAATTACTAAAGTAATGAAAGCTTTGGCAGTGTAACTTTTGACTGCAGCAATTTTGATGTAATTAATTGGTAGTCAGGATGCTGAATATCAGAAACAGAATAATCACACTGCCTTTTTCTTGACAGGTTTTGCATTTTGGTAAATACAGAGATGTGGCAGAATGTGGGGTAAGTAGCATGAGTTTTGAGATGATTTTTAGACAGAAAGGTGGAGTGTACAATTTCACTTACTTGGAACTTGCAAGCGGATTCCTGGAGGTACTGCTGTTAAAGTGCAAGAATTAATCTCAGTTTAGCAAGCAGAATAATTTTAACTACTCGTGGCCATTCCAACTTCAGCAGGCTCAAGCTGTTCCTCTTGATGTAAAATCAAGTTTTGCTTGGGGCGAGGGTGCTCTTGATCTTGAAACTTTCTGCCATGGAAAACAGTTTCCTTTTGGTGGTGCAATGCAATTGATTTCCAAGCAGCAGAGACAGAGGCAGCTTGGATTCACTGTTCCATGAGTACATAGTCCTGCACGTTTGTTGTAACTTCTGACTGAGTAACTGAACCTGTGGAATTAGGTTAAAGAAAACAAACCCCAGTGAGATCTTTAACAAAACTTCTCTTGCTGTTTCAGCCTCAGCAGGAAATTGATTTGAACTCCTCACAAACTGTCACCTCAGAGAGACAGACTTTCTACTGCGTTCCAGTGCCTGGTGAATCAGCATGGGTGAAAGAAATATCTTTTTTGGACTGTGCTAATGCTCTGTTAGACAAACAGTAATTGCCAACTCATTCATTAGATTTTAAAAGAATAAGTTTGTTGGTGTGCTGTATGCACAAAGAGGATGTAAATTAATTTAGGAGTATTGCTTCTTGATGTAATAGGGATATTTAGACTAGATTTTCTTGTTTCCCTGGAAGGGACTTGAAAATTTCTGTTAATTTCAATTTGCAAATGCTTAGAAAAAAAACTAACATTCAACAATGGGCATTCCATTTGCATTTTCTGATTACATCAGGAAAATTCCATAGTGAGAGTGTCTACAAGAACCTGTAAAACATCTGTAGCTGAGCATGTTAAGGCAGTAATTCCTGGAAAATTGAAGCATTGTGGTTTTAATAGTTTCACCCCAGCATGTCATTTTCTCAATGAGTACGTTTGGAGGAGTAACAAACCATTTTTAGCTTCTAGTAACTGAAAGTTGAGTTTTCTGAATGAAATTGATACAGGATGCTTATTTTAACACCTTTTATGAATTGTATATTATTTTCCCTTCCAAGAGCATGGGTGGAAAGGTCTAGAAACTTTAAGATATGTTGCATTTTGTAAAATAAGAATATGATGGTAAATCTGTAATGAATTGCTATTTCATATACTGCAGCAATGTACTAAAAATACAAAGTTCTTAAACTGATAGCAGAATAGCACTCTGATTTTTACTGTCTATTTTCAACAAAGCCAGTGACTGCTCTACTCTTTTTAAGCAGGTTATTTAGGTATCTAAAGAGATGGTGTGCAAGTAACACTTGGAATCATAGTTTCAGTGTCTTGCTCAGTATGGGATAAGAACATTTTGGGTTTTTTAAAAACAGTAAAACCCCCAAAAGAAAAAACAAACCCCATTTAACTTGCTTGAATGTTCTCAGCTGAGTCTGTGGTTGTCCTTAACCCACAATGCTACGCTTATATTAGTGCCAGCCAAGCTCGAGTTAGTCCTTCAACATCCTACACACCCAGTCGCCACAAGAGGAGCTATGAAGAAGATGAGGACATGGATCTACACCCATCTAAACAGAAAGAGCAACATATGGGTAATAGGTGTTAGTGATGAATAGTTAACATGATGCCTTTTCAGAATTGCCCAAAATTTCCTTTTCAGGAAGGGAAACGTTTGCAGGAGTTTGAATTTCCACAACTAATTTGGTGGCTTTGGTAAAGTCATCAGGTTTACATGGGAGTGATGTGGGAGAGCCAACAGTGTGGTGTGCACGTTGTGTGACCTGTTGGTAGCAATTTCTGGAGTTAATTCCTAAAACTGGTATTTTGTACAGCAGCACTTGTGTGTTGCCCTTACACAGCACAGGGTTTATAGCAGCAGGCTGGAATTGAGGAGGTTTTGTTCCATTTCCCACTGTAATGTCAACTGTTTTGTTGATGCATTGCACCCATCTTTAAGAAGAGACTTTCCTGTTCTGATTAAGTGTATCTTCTGTCAAATGCATTACATTATTAAATATTTTCATCTCTGTCATCCTGTAAATTAGTTTATTTCTGTGTTGCTTACCAAAGAAAGTTGTTCACTTTTATTCTTTTTAAAGAACCTCTGAATCCTGTATTTTTCAGGCAGTGGAGGTGATATCCATGGGTGTGTGGAGCCAAAGAGATTAGAAACAGAAGCTTCTGCAGGTCATCATCTTGTTTCTCCCAACTGCTCCCCTCCACTTGACTTAAATTTCCCACTGCCAGGAGAGAAGGGACCAGCCTGTCTTGTAAAGGTAACATAAATGGCAAGATGATGAACATAGTGGTGGCCAGTGAGGCAGACAGAATCAGAAGATAGAATGGAAATAATCTAGTGTTGGATTTGAGGCATGGAAATTGTCTTTCAGGTCCAGAATTTTATTTCTACAGATAAATGCTGTTCTTGAATTGCTAAAACCTTTCAACAGCATTTACTAGACTTTGCACATTCTCACTACTCTTAGTTAAAAATAAATTCCTGTAATAGACACTTGAGTGTGGCTGGTATTGAATCCTAGTATTTTGCTTTTAGGATTTGCCCTCTAAAAGAAGAAAATTGTGATGGAACAAGCCAAAAAAAACCAATAAATTACACATTTTTAAATTGTATTTGAAATGGCATACAAATGACTGTCTGGACCATGACAATTCCATCACATTTCTCTGCTGTTACTGTGTGAAATGCTCTCCTACTCAGCAAATCTTGATACATCAGATGAGAAAACAGTAGTTTCCATTTGTCTAGCACAAGAATGCTAATAAGTGGAAGTGTGCAATCACAGACTCTGGTTTCTCTTTGTGGCAGGTCTATGAGAGCTGGGACAGCTTCAAAGTCAACGATGTTCTCGAGGTGTTTGGGATTTTGTCTGTGGACCCAGTGCTGAGCATAGTAAACAATGAGGAGAGGTAAGTGATCCTGAAATGAAGGAACTTCTGATTTCAGTCAGCAAATGTATTTTTTTTTCCCTTAATACAGGCAGTGAACTGTGTAAATACATCACAGTTATGCTTAAAAGGTGAATTTTGTCTCTTAGAAAAAGCTTGATGTGGAAAGTGTTAGATGTACTGTCCTGGAAACCAAAGTCCATTGTACTCTGATATGTCCATACTGTTGGATACAAAAGGCATCTGTTTTTAGATTGTTGTACAGTCTATAAAGCAGAAAGTGCTTCTATAGCTAAATGTTTTGTACTCTTTCATGTCTATTAAACCTTGAGTGAATAGTCAGCAAAGCTTTCAAATAGGCTTTAAAGTTATAAAATGTCCTTCTGAAATAATTTCTAAGTCCATTTAAGTTGCTACCATAAACAGCTCTAAAGAATATTAAAAAACAAACAAAAAACTTAGCATGTCTGCATGGAGAGTTAAAGTGACCACAATGAGTAAAAATGAATTTATTTTTTCATTAATTAAGGTATATCATCACACTAGACCACTGATACACCTGCATTGAGCAATTACTTGCCTGAGAAAATACAAACTAAACTAGAGGGACACAAGAAGTCAATGAAAAGAATAAAACTGTTGCCATATCTTAACATTGAAGCCATGATGGTGTCTGAACCATTGCACTTTCAATTAGTTCTGTTGGTGACTTTTATCTTTCTGATAAGTACAATAGCAGGAGTGCAGTGCCCATCCTTCATAGTTCCAGCTTCTTTTAACTCAGCTTGGTCAGCTGCTTTTGGTTACCATCTGTCTGACAGCTAATCCCAGACTGGCAGCCCAGTTGGTCACTCAACTGGGTTTTTATCTTGCATGTCATTCTATCACAAATAGACAAATTGGTGGCACTGAACAATGTTTTGAATGCAAACAAAGGCAGTTGCTTTTCATGGGAAGAGAAGATGGACCACTGGTGGACTGCTAAAAAGGCTTTGGAGTTACAAAGTCTTTCAGCTTTTTAAAAGCAGTACAAGCTGATTAAATTTGTACTGAACTTGGCTATCATCTGAAACACTCACTTTAGGGATGTTAGTCTCTGTGTAACAGATGAAACCCACTTGGAAGGAATCTTGTAAGGCATCATCAGGGGGAGCAACATGTGCATCTGAACCCTTAAATTAAGAGGGAAATACCTTCAAGTTTGAGCTCATGTACAGTGGGATTTATTTACTCATTTTTTCACTCAGCCAGTGACAAAACTGTTCTGTGGCTGTCTGGGTCTTGTGTCAGGCTCTGGAACCTGGTGGAATATGAAAATCCCATATAATGCAAGGCAAATGTAATAAATCATTAACTAATTTTCTTAAAAGTGACTGTTTAGACTTCATTCAGTCAGTACATGCTGGACAGAACAGTGTCTCACACTTTATTTGAAGCTACATCTTGTTCAGTGGTGCAGCAAATAATGTGGCTTTGTTTTGGTTTTTGATGTTTTGGGGGTTTTTTGGTTGCTTGGGTTTGTTTTTTTTCTCAGCAAAGTAAGATCTGATTATTTTCTGAAAATATTCCTTTGGGTTTTTTGGGTTTTTTTTTGATCAAGCATGCTTTGGCATTTCTGTCTCATTAGATAACTGTGGTTCTGCATTTATGGTGTTCATCAAAATACTAAAGAATGTGGTTTAAGTGTGGGAGGAGTTACCAGGAGCTGGGACGGGGTGGTGTTTGTTCCAGTCTGCTCTGTTCTTGGCCTGCTTCCAGCTGCTCTTGGTCAGATGGAGAGAAATTTGTGTGGAATGTTTCTGAGCCCAGTGGTGCTGTGCCCTTCCCTAGAGACAGCTCAGCCCTGGATCCTATGGAGTGCATGGACACTGCAGAAGAACAGAGAGTGCACAGTCCTCCAGCCTCCTTAGTCCCAAGGATCCACGTGATTTTGGCACAGAAATTACAACATATTAACCCCTTACTGCCTGTCTGCCTTAATGAAGAGGAAAGCAAAACCTGTGAGTATCTGAGCTTGACCTCTCTCAGCTTGCATGTAAATGTGGCTTTCTGGTGCATGTGAACAAATACTTCTTTGCTCAGAAACAAATTCATCAATGGTAGGGTCTGAGTTTAAATCTTCTTAAAGAGAGGAGCAATTAAACACTGCAGAGCTGGAGAAGGTACCAGTGTTTGTGATTTTTTTTCCAGAAAAATAAATATTTTTCTGGAAAATGTCATTTATATGAAACTCAGTTTTGCATTCTGTGTGCCCAGGGATTTTACCAGGTTGTTCAGCTGTAAGAATTTGTAAGATTGGAAATCTAATTGATGGAAAATTAGATTTGCAGGTTAGTGTAACAGGGAAAATAAGAAACATTCCAACAATGTAATGAAACATCATACTGACAAGAGATTAAGACAATTCTGCTTTTAAGCAACTATGATATTCTTTGTGGCCTGTTTGAATGTTGGTTTTTTTAACTGAATTTTTGCACACAAACATCTAATTGAATTTAGACATTATCTTCTCTGCATGCTTTGTGTTGGTTGTCCTGAGCTGTGCTACATATAAGGGGTTGGGTTTTTTTCTGCCTTTAATATAGTATGGCTAGGCTATCAACTTTAGAAATTTGGGTTCAAGCTTTCAGCCTTCTGCAAAAGCACTGCACAATATTTATTTTTAAAAAGAAAACATTTCCAAGGAAATGTTAGATTATCCAAAGCCAGTAATTGCTCAGCAGGAAAACCAATTAATGTTTGTTGATTTTCACTAGACTGCTTCAGAATAACAATTTTTCTTCATCAAACTGTATTGGAAAGTAAGGTTTAGAGGGAAGAGGAGCAGCATATTTTCTAATTTTTGTTGTTTTCTCCTCTTTTTTCAGTTGTTTCTAATTTCATGTCTGAGCTGTCACCAGTGAGAGCAGAATTGCTTGGGTTCCTCACCCATGCCCTCCTGGGAGACAGTTTGGCTGCCGAGTACCTTATACTGCATCTCATCTCCACAGTGTAAGTATTCAGATGCTTGCTGAGAATTTACATATTGATCATTTAAAAGAAAACTTTCATGGGGTTCTTCACCAGTCTGCAAATAAATGATAGAAATAGTTCAAATAATACACTTCTAAGCAGATAAGAAAACATCTTTTTATCTCTAGCTTCTCCTGTTGACTAGGACATGCATCTGATGTCTCAAAGGTGACATGTACTAACTACAGCAGTTACAGTTCAGGTGTTAAAAGATACTGTAAGATAGATTTGGGGAGTTGAACTAAATGTAGACAGGTTTAATGGTAAGTTCAAGGGACCCCCTTTTAGCACATGGTACAAATTTGCCACCTGAGCTGATGCTGCAGTGCAACATGCATCTTGTGATCTGTCTTCCTGGCTGATTAAAGTGCTTCATGTTCTCTTCTCTTGGCTTAAACTGTCACTAGATAAAAGAGCAACATCCTTTCTCATGAAAATTTCAGGTGTGTGACTTCAGCCAATATGTTTTGATGAGATTAAGTAAAGTTTTCAGGTTCACATTTCATTTTAGTCTTTCTGCAAAATGAAAATTGATTCAATTTTCTAACACAACAACAAAAAAAGTAATTTTCTGGAAAATGAGTTACTTGTTCTATGGCTTAAAAAATTCTAATTTTTCTACAAAGTGAGTAGTGAAGCACACCCTTGTTTAACAGAAGTGTTTCCAGAGCTGTGATTGGATTCAGCACCTTTCCCAAACCTGCTCTCAGCCTCAGCAGAACAAGGGGTGTTGAGGGAGATCCAGCCACGATACCAGGGCAGCAGCATTATGAGCTGACAGGATTGCTGGTGGGGTTGATTACAGTCTGCCCTGAGCCTTTGTCCCCATGTAAAAATAACTACTTGAAGATAAGAATGCAGGTTTTGTTTTTATCCTGTGCACACTTTGTTCTTTCCAGTGAGACTGTGATGCAATAAGACTTAGACTAGGATATGTTTTCTCTCTCAGCTGGTATCGCAAAAAAAGTTGAAAGGTGTAAAGAATGGGGAGAAGATTTGCAGTAAGAAGAGGGAGAGGAAAGCTGAGGGCAGGTGAAGGATATGAACAAGTATGATAAGCAGGGAAACTGAGATGGGCCACAAGAAAGGCAAATGCAGTACATTTACTGAGTAGAGCATGAGGAGAACAGACTGTCCTGCACATGGCAGGATCCTGAGCACTATAAATGTGCTGCTCTTGTGCAGAAAGCCTTCCAAAGCAGCCTTTAGCCTCACCTACCTCCTTGGACACTGGAGAAGGAAGAAAAGGTGGTTATTGCTGCTGGTATCCTGGTAGCTGTCAGAGCTGCTGGCAGCTCCCAGACTGATTGGTAGTTCTGCTCACCACATCGGTCAGACGCTGGGCTAACCTGATTCTTTCTGGTTTAGTTACGCCAGACGAGATGTGCTTCCTCTGGGAAAGTTCACAGTCAACTTGAGTGGATGTCCAAGGAACAGCATCTTCACAGAGCACATCTACCACATCATCCAGCAGCTTGTTCCAGCAGTAAGAATAATGGCCTTTCAGTGCTGTCATGTTTCTGGTGGTAAATGTTGGGCTAGTTGTTGGAGCAAATAAACAAGATTTTAATTAAAGGCAGGCTGCATAAACAACAGCTCCTGCTGTCATGTAGAGGGAGGATAAAAAATGGAGATACGGGCTTGTCTGTCAGCTGAGGTTTCTATTTAGCTGGTCATTTAGGATAAATATGAGATAAAATCATATCCCCATAGGTATTTAAACTGACAGTCAGACACGGTGTACTTTACTTGGTCTTCCTGAACTTACCATGTTGTCACTCTTTGTCCCCAGTTTGTGGATACTCTTCTGCAGAAATGTTACACTAATTCAGTTCAGGGCCATAATAATTGTATTGCTGCAAGAAATCATTTGTACTTGTTTTGCTTGCCCTAGGTATGCAATCCAGGTGACCAGAGTGACCAGTCCTTAAGAGCATTGCTTTCCTTTGGGGTTTTTCAGTCTGTAGCATTTGGCCACGGGGTATCAAGAGTGTTCTGTGTTGTGGTAACAAGTTTTAGTTACTCTGGAGGTTCCCAGGGACAGCTCTTACTCCAAGGAGCAGTTGAGCAGGGAAGCTGGAGATGTGCTGCTGAGTTTCTTCTCCCTTTGCAGTCCTATCGCCTGCAGATGACCATTGAGAACATGAACCAGTCGCGGTTCATCCCCCACAAGGACTACGCGGCCAACCGCCTGGTCAGCGGCGTGCTGCAGCTGGCCAGCAACACCTCCCTCGTTGTGGATGAGACTCAGCTGGAGCAAGGACAGCTTGACACAACAGGTCAGATAGATGTTTGTAGTGTGGTGGTTTTCTTAGAAAGAAACTCATCTGGAAGGTTAGAAGTTGATCTTAAGACAGTGAGGAAATGGTGTCCCAGTGATAACTTTCGATTACAAAAGTGTGGTTTCCATATCCTGCTTCATTGCTTCAACTCACTGCCAGTCTGCAGCCTTCTCAGACAGCTCACTTGCTCTCTTGTGGAATTTTCTCCCTGTTTTACTTTCTGGAAGTTTCTCGTATTTTGCTCAGAAATTCTTGTGCTGAGACAAAAATCTCATTAAAAACAGATTGGAGGAAACAAAACAACTGGGGTCTGACATTTGTTTAGGTCCAGTAGTCAGAGAATTTGTTCTTGCTTTTCTTAGGTGTCCACAATGTGACAGCCCTGGGTAACCTGATCACTTGGCAGAAGGTGGATTATGACTTCAATTACCACCAGATGGAATTCCCCTGCAATATTAACGTCCTCATCACCTCGGAGGGCCGGTCGCTCCTACCGGTATGGCAGGGTCTTCCTCAGCTGGGAACTGACTCCACTGGGTGGCTCCTTCCCTAGGGCATGACTCCACTGGGTGGCTCCTTCCCTAGGGCATGCTGTTCCAGGGAGCAGTGGAGAGGCTGCCTTGTGACCAGGGCTGGGAATGACACCAGCATTAGAGCTGCCTTCTCACTTGGGGCTGTGGCCAGGCCAAAAACCTGTTCAGAGGAGATGACCTTTCTCTCCTCCTGGGCCAGGGTATTGTGAGGAGAAGGCAGTGGCTGGAGTTGTTACTGGGGATCCCAGTGATGTGTAAGGCCTGCAGATAAACTGCTGCTCTACTTCAGTAGTTGCTGAGGTGATGGGCACAGCAAGAGATCTGGCATTGACCCCAGAAAAACTGAGCGGCCTAAACTTACAAATATCTGATCTCTTGCATGACAGCTTTAGGAACTGGGCATTTGCTCTCTTGCCTCTCAGTGAAACTGGCTCCTGTTTGAATAAGGACCTCACTCTGCTTTTCAACAACTGTTCAATTTTTGAAGAATTAATTCTTACCTTAATTCTGGGATAGAGTGACTTCTGTTGCTTTAGAGATTAAACTAGGCTTGGGACAGAGAAAAACAGGATGTGGAAAGAGATGATCTGTAATGTTATTTTTCAGTCAGATTGTCAAGTCCACTTACAACCCCAGCTAATTCCACCCAACATGGAGGAGTACATGAGCAGCCTCCTCACAGCAGTACTCCCTTCAGTCCTGAACAAGTTCCGAATTTATCTGAGTTTATTGAGGCTGCTGGACTACAGTATCTCTGATGAAGTCACCAAGGTATGCAAGGCTTCACTAATGTTTTCAACTCTGTATTCAGACAGAAACTGTTAAGGTACTTTCTGTACTTTCCCATTGCTTTCCTTATCAGTGATTCTCCTTGAAGCTTTCAACAATTCAAACAGGAGACATTTCTTCTCCTGAATGTGCCTGCAAGGATTTTTAACTCGAGCATTCCCATGCATGCTTTACATAGAGAGCAGGGTCTATAAAGCCCATTGTGTAAACTTTTCCAAGATGGGAAGTTGTCCCTTTTTTCACTTGGGCTTGCTTCCTGCCAGTGGAAAGTTTCTCCTGTAATCTAAGTGTAGTTTTAGTGCTTAGCTCCTGATGAACCCACCCTGTGGTGAAGGTTGTTTTTCACCACATGCTGCCATGCTGTTGTTTCCAGGCAGTAGAAGAAGACTTTGTGGAGATGCGCAAGAATGACCCCGAGAGCGTGACGGCTGATGACCTGCACAGGACTCTGCTGGTAGCAAGGTGGGCAGCAGTGGGGGTGCTGGTAAATTAACTTAGTGCTGGTAGCCCACACTTTGCAGTTGCACCAGGCTGCCCCCCAGCCCAAAGGTGTGATCTCTTGTGGCAGCTTCTCCTGTAACATTCATTTCCACCCTGTGCTTTCTAGTTTGGGGGGTACTGAAAGAAAACTGTTGTTTTTCTGTTACTATCCAAACCCTGCACCCCCAATCTGACTGAAGTGCTGTCTGCTCCCCCAGGTTCCTGTCTCTGAGCGCAGGGCAGACGACGCTGTCCCGAGAGCGGTGGCTGAGAGCCAAGCAGCTGGAGGCGCTGCGCAAGGCCAGGCTGCAGCAGCACAAGTGTCTCAACGGCAATGAACTCTAATCTTTGTCTGTGGATGTCACTGTGGCATTTGGCTAATCCTAGATGGAACCCGTACTGAGATTGGAATATTGTTTATACCAGTTTTTGTAGATAATTTATACCAAAAAACAAAGTTATGGATATTTACCCTTGCAGCCTGAACGCCCTTAACTCTGTTCAGCCAGTTACACATATTTTATGACCTTTTTTTGGAGTCTGTTTTGTAATTGAAAATTGGTAACAAGGAGCAAATTGTTTGATATTAAACTTTAATACTGACATTGTGTAAACTTCCTTTAATAAGAAAATTTAACCTGCAGCTCTTTCCTCCAGAGCAGTGGTGGCCTCTCTGCATGAAGTCTGTGCTGTGGCTGAATTCTGGGGCTGGGAGCTCTGGGCCAGCCCCAAGCCACAGCTGGAAGGAACACTGGCTTTAGGATCTAGAACTGTGTGTACTGTTACTCCCATGAGCTAAGGCACATTGTGCTCAGAGAAGCAGCACAATAGTGATTACATTGTGGTATAAAGTGATTTGATCTCATGACAAGGTTCCAGCGTGAAATACTTCCTTATTGTACTTGGAGAAGACCATGACTAACTTGATGGATCTCCCATGAGCTTTACTCTTGCACAACTTCAAGAGTGGAGAACTGATGTACTCCTACAAAACCATCTTTTGACCAGTGTTTAAATGGTTTGAATATCAGTGAAGCATGAGGAATGGTCTCTATCTTATTCATCCTGTACTCTTTGAGCTGTTTTTCAGAGGCCATTCTGGCCCCAGTAGAGTTCCTTGAACTAGTTTCACAAGGGTGTGTTAAGTAGTGAAACACAAAAGCAAGTAGCCAGCAAGGCTATAGGATAGCAAGCTGGGCTGGCCAGGTAGAGGCAGCCAGCAAGAGCCTGGGCTGAAGCCAAGCCCAGATTTTGTTTCTAATTCTCTTCTGAACAAGAAAAAATGCTCCTACCACATTTACTTTAACCTGATAGTACCTCTACTTTGTGCTTTCTCATTATTGAGATTGTGAGCAGGAACCCCTTTCATGATTAGAACAGGAAGAATGCAGTAAAAAAGGTTTTTTTGCTGCACAGCCACTCTGAAATTGTCCTTTTTGTTTCTGCATGTTAAACAATTTGTGTATTATGATTATCTTCAGTTGGAGCCAAGTTTTCCCTTTCAAATAATTTCTAGGGGTTTTTTTTAAACACTAAAATGAATATTTAAGGTTTAATCTGACTTAGTGCTACATGAAGTTAAGCGAATGATGAAATGCAAGAAGGAAATGCAGTCTGTCCTCATCAGGCAGCCTGCCTGGAAAGCACAGTTAGTTTCTAAGGTTGTCTTTCAGTGCTGCTTAGAGAATGGAGTAGTTGAGCTCATCTGCAGTATTTCAGAGGCAGGGGACAGTTCATCAACTGGAAGGCTGTGCTACTGCTGGATCACCAAGCAGGGAACCAATACAGCTGATCAGGAATTTATTCCCAGGAAGATAAGCCCTCGAGTGCTGACTAAGCCATCTTATTTGAAATAGGAGTGACTGTAGCTTTTGGTACCTTGCCCTGCAGGCCTCTCTGCATCACTGTGGTATTTGTACAGATCAGTTTCTTCTTCTCCTACCACAATAAGGGGAAAGTATTTGGAATTTCCTCTCCTGCCAGGACCTTGACAAGTACCCCCAGCTCTAAGCAGCTTTTAAGGAGTGTCCCCAAACATGATTTTTTTTTTCCTCTGCTAAGGCCAGTGTTAAAACAGGATCAAGGACTGAAGCTGTGGATGTGTCTCTTGACTAACAGGGAATCTTGGTGTGTCTGTAACTGCCTGAAGGGAGGCTGCAAGGAGGACAGCAAAAGGCTCTTTCTAGTGGAGCCCAGGGAAGGGACAAGAGGAGGAAACAAGAGGTTCCCTCTGACTATCTGGAATCATTTTTCACTGTCAGGGTGCCTGAGGAGTAGACAAGGCAGTCCTGAGTGTGGTGAAGTCAACATCCTCAGAGCTGTTCCACAGCTCTCTGGACGTGGTCCTGGGCAGCCACGAGGCCCTGGTTGAACAGGGAGGTTGGAGGAGCTGACCATCAGGAGGACCTGCCCCCTTCAGCCATTCTGTGACTCCTAAGCCCAAGAAAGTTAAGACAACCCACTTGTCTGAAATGTAAAAGTTTTCCCTCCCTTGCTAGTACATACCAAACAACAGCTTTTGATTCCACCTTTTTTTATTAAAATATCTCATGTATATTGCTCACATTAAAATACAGCAGTAGTTTAATTTTAAATAGAGCCACAAGTAGAGACACTCAAAAAAACCCAAACCCACATCACTTTAATAAAACAAATAAATAAACCCAATTTGTTTATCAAAGTTTCAGACCATCAGGGTTAGATGAGAATCATTTCAGACACACTAGAAGTCCTAAGACACTGTACTACCCTACCCCTATGACACAATTCTCTTGGAACACCACGTGCAGCCTAACTACAGTACATGGACTAGAACACAGAGGCACTGGGTCTAGAATGGTGGTTAGAGATACAAACCACAGCATAGTAAGATCCTGCTTTACAGTAGCTTTTGGATAATGTCCTATAGTAGAATGGCATGGCAAGGCATCTCTGGGAGAGTAAATTGGAGAGATCGAACCTTTTGACACACACAGATAAGGGTTTGGGGTTTTTATCCAATGCCCAGCATGAGAGGATGCTCAGCCTTCCCTGCAAGTATGCTAAGCAAGTCAGGAACAAGTTTGGTTTTGATTAGATGTTGACAACTATGCTCCAATGCAACACTGATTTTATGAAACACTACACTTGCCTTCTGCTCTGGAAGGTATTTGCATCTGGGTAGTTGAAATCCTAGCACAAGAGGACACAATGTCTGAAGGTCAGCTATCTGCTTTGTCTTGCTTTAGAGACAAAAATAATCAGAGCAAATTGCCAGTGTTTGGAATTCATAGATAAGTAGATAGGAACAGCTTTAGCATGGGCAAGACAGAGGATGTTTGCTCCATTTCCCCTCACCTCAAAACAAGTGAAAAAAAGGGAAAAAAAAAATTTGAAACTAAATTTGCACTGCAGGACTGTAGGTATTTCAGATGGGATCTATACTCTTTATCTTGACTGAAGGTGTCCCAGGACATGTGGAAAGAAAAAGGACAGCAAAAAAAAATCTTAACTTGTGGTTAAGGTAATTAAAGTCAACCAAAAAATGCATCAGTTCCCATAGTAGAGGCACAATTCATAGAAAGCTGCATCTAAAACTTCAATGGAAACAAGTAAAAATACTAGTCCAAAAATAAATAGTGTAATTTACTGGTAGGTTATTTGCTGGTGCAGTGCAAGGTAAGTAAGGTCACAGAAGTGCAGTATCACCTTTTCAGTATAAATACTTTCTACACAAGTCAGAAGAGCTATAAAATTAGTCTCCAAAAAATAACTGTGCAACACATTGAAGACAGACAGCATGCTTGTTAAATCCCAGTGTCTAAGCTACCTGTTTAAAGATGATTCTGTTCCTTTGTCTCAGCTGCCTGAGGGAATTCTGAAGCTTGGTCAGAACCAAATTCAACTGCATCTCTCACTTTCTTGTAAACAAGTTCTCTAGATTATTGATCCCAGTATTCAGTAGCAGATCATGCCACAAGGAGTCCTGATGTCATACTTTTAGTATTGTATTAAAAGCCACAACTAGAAGAACACTTCCTAAATTAGCGACTAGATCTGAATGATTCGTGTCTGGCATTGCGTAAACATTTCTTTCAGTTCTTTTTCTTTGATTTCATTTATAGCTTCTGGTTCTGCAGGGCTCTTCTGGACCTTTGCCACAGCAAAATTAATCCCTTGAGTCAGTCCTGCTTGGGTGATGTTAGCGACCTGGACCATGGAGCTGCGGATCTTAGCGAAAGGAGAAACAGCTCTGCTGCTGCTGCTGTCAGCTGGAGAGGGAGTCAGGGGGAGTCCTGGCTCAAGGTTACCAGATACAGATCCTGGGCTTTTGTGAGATTTAGTGAAGTCAGTCCCACCCACAGCTAAGAGCTGAGGATTTGGCTCAGAAGACTGGACATCCAACTTGGATGGCCTGGAAGGAATGTCTTTGATAGCTTCAGCCTTGGTCTCTGCCTTCTTCAATGTGTTATTGCTGGGTTGATTTACTATGTGATGGGGCTCTTGAGAACCAGCCTCAGCCTCCAGAACACCTGACACCTGATTTTGAGCATCCTGCACAAACCTCTGGCAGTACACATCCATAGGCTTAGCAAACTCCATCTCTGCACTGTCAGCAGAAGGCATGGGGACATCACAGTCAGCCTGGCCAGCCTGAGACATGTCGGATGGAACGTGGATGCTGATGTTCATCTCCGTGCTGCTGACAGACTGGGAGCGGCTGCCCAGCCGTGGGGCTGAGGCAATGATCCCACAGCTGGGCAGCACATAGTCTGCCTGCCCTATGTTCTCCAGGGAGTCTGTCAGCTGGTTGTCCTCATCGGATTTGGAATTGGTCAGGAAGTCATCTGAGTGGAATGAGTCATTATCTGATCCTTCTATATCGGATTCAGCGCGGGCTTGAGGATCTGCTGCTGGGTTCTCTAGAGTTTCAAGGCTACTGTCTGATTTCCAAAGATTCACTTTCAAATTTGGTTTTAAAAAATTGACTTTCACTTCAGGTTTGGTGAAGCTGCCCAGCTTCCGAAGGTTGCTGATGTTGACGTTGGATTTGGTTTGTTTCACTTTTTGATTGAGAGATGAAAACTTGCTCAGTAAATAATTCTTCCCTTGGGCCAGGGACCCTCTGTTCTGAGACCGAATGCCAATGATGTCCTCGTGGGGTTTGCTGCTCTTCCTGAGAGGAAAAAAAAGGAAAGAATCTCTGATGTACAATCAAGGCAGTTCCACTTACTAACACCAAATATTTACCATCTTCCAGCAAACTCCAAACAAATACCAGGGGGCTGACTAATAATACTACATAACAGTAGCCAAACAAGGGGCAAAGTGAGCCCTTACAGGCATTTTTAGTTATAGATGAAACTGAAGTTCTCTGTTTTTAACCCTGTCTCTGCATATCCCATATTTTTTAGCCAGATTTAGTAAGAATCAAGTCTCCAGTACCTGTAAAAATGGGCAACATTTTCTTGCTACACTTCCTACTCAGCTGGAAGAAGCTGAAATAGTTGCCCAATGATCAAATGCAGAAGTTCTAAAACATACACCCTTAAGTGTTTTCACTTGACCATTAACAGTTGTGCTACACAACATTTGCCAGTAGTTCAGACAGTCTGAATTGAAAGGGTCCAAAGTAACAGCAGATCACACTCAAACAAGTAAAATATTCTGAATTTCAGCTTGCCCTCCTCTCTTATTTCTGCTGCACTGTCCTCTGTTAACACCTCACCAGTGTTTGTAGATAAATGTTACTTCTGTTTAATTATAGTTTTCCTTTTCAATTGTCTATCTAGAAATTCTAGTAAGTACTTTGAACCTATGCTTTCATGCACCCTCTTAATGGGGTTGCAAAATGAAAACTTCTGTACCATACTTGCTAACACTCGGGAGTTCAGAAGTTGAACTTCAACTGTTTCTTCACACAAGATCTGTAACATCACTTGGATTTGTTAAACACTCAGCTGCAGTGGAATCCAAACCTGATCTACACAGATTGTTGTCTCACTACAGAAGCAGACATTTTCATACAGGAAAAATATCAGTTTGACAAACTGCTCACAAACCTTTTGCAGCATGTTCTTTCCCTTGCACAGGCCTGTGACCACTGCAGACAGCAGAACTGGGACACAAAGTTTGCATCACTGAAGCACTCACCTCTCCAGCTTCTTCTCAATAATGGGCACATCTAATCCCATTGCTTGCTTTGTGATTCTCAGCATTTCTGCAATGCACTGAAGAGTGTCTGAAATCCAAGCAGTAGCTGGTTAGACCTTTAAAAAGCCTCCTTAAAATCCCATATTTCAAAATCCATGTAGAAATAAGCATAAATTTAATGTAATTAGGTTTGTTGTTAGGTTTTGCTTATTTCTAATTCTTTCACCATTGCAACTCCAATTTAAAGCTTACAAAATAAGCTTAAAGAGACTCCTTAGGCCCTAAATACTGTGTGCAAGCAAATCACTGAAACTCATTTGTGGAAGGAAGAGAAGCAACTATATTTATTCTAATCCTTGTTGAAAAAACTCAGTGCTCCAGGTAAGAAGCAGTATTTTTCCCTTATTAGTGTTCATTTAATTTGAACAACAGGAAAGAATATTTCTAGACATTGATTTCACTAAATACATTATTTTCTGCTGCCTTTTAGGAGCTGTTAGTTCATTTTATCAGTTTTTGGAGCATTAAAGATCTGGACATGAAGATGTCTCAGTTCTAGAGAGAAATGTTGCTTTAAAGTAATAACTGAATTTATATATATACATATATACACATATATATATATTTATAACCTTCTAGTGCTCACAGGAAGGCACATGCAGGGGTTTTGTGTTGGTTTCCCACCCTGCACAACTGAATCATATTCAAATTTATCCTTCTTCAGAAATTATTCAGAGAACAATGGACAATAGTGCTTCCTAAAGAAACACTGGTACATTGGACACACTTTTCTGTGCAAGACTGACACACAAAACAAACCTTTTCCATCTTCCTCTGGGCTGCGAACCACAGCTCGGAGGGTGTGGAAATACCCACTGGTGTCCTTGTACTTGTAATGCAGCCTCATGCAGGAGAACTTGGGTTTGCCAAAGAGAGTAGGCTCAGGCCCTGAGAAAAAAAGATAACATTTTTCACACTAACCAAACAATCCACTACTTACAAAAAGAAATTAGAATCACTATGTATTTGTCTACTATAATCCAACCTATTGTTTCTTACAGAGCACCCTTTCAAACAGAAGACAAATTCTACACTTACTGCTCTCCTGACAAGGATTAAAGGGAAAAATAATTTATTTTTACCTACTGGTAGCAATGTACATTTCAAGATTGAGAACAAGCACTTTGACTCTTCAATGAACTGCATCTTATATATATATAATTATATAGGAGGGGGTTTTATTTGTTTCTTGGGTTTTGGTTTTTGTTTGGCTTTGTTGTTTCTTTATTTTGTTGCTTTTGTAAGTTATTTGGCCTAATGTTTCAACTATATTCCCTACATCAGGATGTGTCACAGATCTCCATAATATGCAAATGAGAGACCTTTCCACTGAACTCAAAGAAATTACATGGACACAGGGAAAGTTACAGGAAAGATGATGAAATTACTATGCCTTGTGTAATGGAGGATTAAACTATCACAAGGGGGCACACACTGGAGGCAACAAAACTTCCTCTCCTCTCCAAGACACCTTTTCCACCTGTAAAGTCAAATGATACCACAACTTTCATTTTTTCAGTGGAAAATACTGGATTTAGCCTGCAGATGTCACAGTCTTCAGTCAGGAATTTAAATCAGCATGACAAGGTGATTTCACAACAGCATGTTTCTTATCAGACCTTGATAGAGAAGAGTTTCTAAAAGCTGTGCAGCAGATCTAACAGACAGTTCAGAAACAGCTGCTGTATTTGGATCAAAGAGAGCACTGAATGCACAAACCTTTGACTCATTACAGAGGTTATCAAATTGTTACTGCCATTTGATAAATAATGAAATGTGTTTTGATGAATTCATGGATTTACAAGGTTGAAACTGAAAATTTTAGAATCCTACTAGTGATCAAAGTTTCCCTCTCAAGCAGTAGCAGAAGCCAGGTCTGCGAGGGAACAGATTCAGCTCTGGCATTGTTATCAGCAAGCACATTTCTAGCTATGGTGACCACCCAGGATATATGCAAAGGCTCAGTGATCTGTAGGATGCTTTGCTAAGTGCTCACACTGCTGTTAAAAGCATTCAAGAAAAGAAGTATGGCAACTACATTCTTACCTATTTCAATTTTTTCCAGAGCTTCAAGACCTAATCTTTGGTACTGATTCACCTTGTCGATCTCATCATCATAACTAGAAATAAAAAAACAAAGGAATCTGAATTTAATGCTTCCTACTGATCTAGAAGAAAGCTACCAGAACTAAACTACATGTAGTAAGAGAAAGCAGTAACTTACTAGGCCACGTAGTAGGCAGAATTAGAAAGTAACAGCAGAACATCCACGTCCTTATGAGTGGCATCAATGAGACTAAGGAAGGGAAGAAGAAGAATGAGTAGAGGGGAGAAGGTTTCCTTTGCACCACTGTAACCCATCCCCAGTTTTAGGAGCACTCTTACAACTGAAGGCACATTACAAAGAGATTTCAACTATGGTAAGCTGTCTTGGATGATGCTGCTGCCTCTTCAAAGCTACTGAAAAAACCAAGGTGGAAGAGACACTTGGCAAGTGTCAGGACACAAAACATGATGTGTCATTATTTACCACACAGTAAGTGGATCCTTGTAAGCAACCCTCTTACAAACTTGGAGTTACCTAATAGCTCAGAGGGCAGCAGCAGATCCAAAAATAAACAGAAAACCCACAAGCTATTAAAAATGCTAACAGAGAAGTGGGAAAATACCTCAGGTCAGTTATGTAAGGGATGAGTCCATGCTTTGAATACATGCCTTGGACTGGAAGGGACCTCTAAAGGTCATCTAGCCCAACCCCCAAGCAGGGACATCCTCAACTAGATGAGATTGCTCAGAGCCTCATTAAGCCTCATTTTTAATATCTCCAGGGATGGGCTTTCACCACCTGCATGGGCAACCTGCTGCAGTGTTCTACCACTCTCATAGTAAAGAGCTTCTTCCTAATGTCCAATCTAAATCTACCCCACGCTAAAAGCATTGAGACTCATCCTATCACTACTAGCCTTAGCAAACAGCCCCTCCCCAGCTTTATTGTAGGCCCCCTTCAGGTGCTAGAAGGTGCTCTAAGGTCTCCCTGGAGCCTCCTACTCTCCAGGCTGCACAACCCCAATTCCCTCAGCCTGTCCTTGTAGCAGAGCTGTTCCAGACTTTTCATGGTCCTCCTCTGGACCTACTCCATCAGGTCCATGTCCTTTCTTTGCTGTGGGCTCCAGAGCTGGACACAGCACTCCAGGTGAGGTCCCACCAGAACAGAGTTCAGCTTATGCTGAAGTTTAACCTGCTGAAGTTGTAATCACTTCTTTTACAAGTTAGTGAACTCTGAACTAAAATCTCCTTATCATCACTGAAGTCAATGTTTATGCTCACTCATTTTCACAGAGAGAAATCTAGGCTTTCCTACTACTGACTCAGTACTCAAGAGTTTAATTTGATCAGCTATGGCTTTGGAGTCAAGTTACACTTTCTCTATAAAGCAATAAGGAACATCAGTTCCTTAAATAACCTCTTCTAGAACTGAGGGTGGTTAGACCTTCTCTTCATGGTGCCTACTACACTGTGTCCATGTTAACTGAACACATGAATTTCCTGGGGGTGTCTCAAGGTACCTCCAGCATGTGCCACATTTATGGCACTTTGGAAAGAGCACATGCTTAGAGGACATTTTCTTCTACAAGTATTCAAACTCTTAAAGGTCTCTTGTCATTCTACAAAACAGCCCAGTTGTGTTCTGTTTACAGATTAGTTGTCAAAATCATTTAACATCGAGTTATTAACGTGTCCTGGTAGCAGCTGATCGGTTATGACTTTAATCCACAAACCTTGGATCACAGTCAATAAGTGCCCATCCTCCATGGAATTTTTCATCATCTGGTAAGAGCAGCTTCATGTAACTCTGCAACAGCTGGCTGATCAATTCCTGATGGCTCCTCAGGTTTTCCTTGTGCAGGGCTTCATGTTCCTTTTCTTTTGTAAATATGGAGTAAAGATCCTCTGTTACTGGGATACCCTGCATCAAATCTAAATGAAACCCACAAAATATCAAACAAGAAACCAACTGTTAGAAGATCATAACATACAAGATATACCACAATAATCTGTTAATTATCTTCTAAATGCTACATAACTGAAGATGCTCTTGGAAAAAAAAAAGGCTATTCTTTCTGAATAGAATGTCTGAAATTAAAAACTCTATAGGTGTAACAATTTTTCTCAGTGAAAAGCAAGTTAGCTCACCATTCTAAGAAAGACAGTTTTATGTAGCAAATGTAAGAGATATTACAAGACAGTTCATGCCAAAATTAAGTTAGATGCAGATTCTGCAGTGAGTTACACCAAATATAATCCCTTCAAGGTGTCATCCCTTCATCTCCAAATGGAGAATGACTGTTTCAGATGGTGTCCACTACATTGACATGAATATTATACACACTCCAAGTGCTTTTAAGCTTCAGAAAGTTAAGTTAGAAAGGTAAAGCCAAGATGAGTTTAATAAACTTTCCCAAAGAGCACAGTTGAGCAGAGCTGAGCTGTGTCCTTACCAATGACTGCCTGCCTGTAGGCGTCCCTGAAGCGGTTCAGGTAGTACCTGTTGGCAGAGTTCACACCATCCTTCATCACCCCTGCCAGCTTCCTCTCCCCTGTCCTCGTGAAGTCACCCTGAGCACAGAACACATGGATCATGCACACCTGCAACTCTGAAGCAGCAGCCTCAGCTGCAAAGCTCTGGCATTCTGAAATTAACAACTGAATGGAGGACAGCTCAGAATCAATGTTCAAGTTGCTATTGCAAGCAGTTGAAAATAGGGAGTTTCAAACAGCACCTGCTGCTCATGGCATTGTCTGGCACTGCAGAGAATCTTATAGAATCCTAAGGCTGTTAAAAGTATAAGAAGTCCTAGTGGAAAAAAAACCAGTAATCTGGACATATATGACAGCTAATATTAAAGCAGAACTTTCAAAACACCTGTCTCTGGGATGCTTGAATACCTCAAAAAACAAACATGCACACAAAGCACATTAAAAACGAACAAAAAACAACACCCAAATAAACAAAACAAAACTAAGGCAAAAGCAACAAACCACACATTTTTTTTGCCCTTTAATATAAAAGGAACACTACTGCCAAAATGGAGAACACAGGAGCATACTGAAGAATAGCTTGTCTTCTCTGCCTCTGCTACCAAAAGAAGACAAACATAGCATACTGGAGGAAAACAGTACATACCCTCACAAGGCCAGAAACATAATAGAGTTTCTAGGCCACAGAAGGCTTAGAATTTCAATTTTTAAAAACTCAGTTTTGCTGGTTATAATTCATTAGAGGATTTTCAGAGACACACTGAACATTGGCACAGAGCAGTTCTAAAAGCCAAGGCAACTACAATGAAGAACACACCAAGTGCATTTCACTTTTAATTTGAAAGAAATACTCCAAGTAAACTGAAAATAATTTAATCTATGAATATCACTAAAGAAATTTTCAAGCAGAATGGCTGAAAATTTACATCTATAAATTGAGTTCTGTGCTCCAGATTTAAGTTAAATATTCACAGTCAAGACAAGTGTCAGGTGGGTTTTCTTAATTTTTATTTTTTAAAATTGTGTTTTCGAAAAAAAATTATTTTGCCACACCTGAGTTTTGACCTTGTTAGAGACTGCATTACAACTAATTCAGGAAAGTCTTTAGAAAATATATATCTAATTAATATCACTCTACTACCTATATATCCTGATCTTCAGTCTTTCAGAGTTGGTTTTTGTTTTGCTTGGGGTTTTAAGTACTCTAGCTGTTTAAAAGTATGACAGCCATGCTTGAATTTAAACAGAAGGCTTAATACAGAACTTAAACTCTTAGCTGAGCTCTGCTTTGCACTTTGATGATCTACTAACAGAACAAAGGTAAAATCCAGGCAGCACTGCCAGAGGACACCTGCCCGATCAAGTGTTCCCTGACTGAACCAAGTGTGACACCAAATGTTCTCCTGCTGAAGGGCCTCATATCCCCAAGACAAAAACATGCAGAATGTTTGGCTAACACAAGTGCTCTCCACTGGACAGACTCCAAGCAGGTGCCACTCCCCACCCTTTACCTTCAGTGCTGCTGTGCCAGCGTACTGCCGGCTGATGGCGTCGCCGTTGTTGGCCCACATGATCTGGTAGATTCTGTTGCACTTCACTGGCAAAGGCTGCTCTGGGGGCATCACACCCAGTTTTTTGAGCTGGAATTTGACAGGCACGTTAATGCGAAGTTCAAGATTAAAAAAAATCATTATCAGAGCTTAATAAAGCAGGAACACTCGCCAAGCATTTAATTGTTAATTAAATGGCACTGAAATTAAGGTATCTTCAGAACAAGCAGTACTTCAGGTCTGCCAAGGTAAGTCAGTCTCAGGTACAGCACAAACTTCAGTCTTCTTACACACACTAACTGGTGAAGCAGCACATATGGATCTCCAATATAGTCACTAAATGTTAGGCCAAACAGCAGGGATATCCTGGATTAAAGCTATAAGGAAACTTCCATTTACATTAGATAAAGGTTCATAGAAGTCTGTTCATTGACTTGGAAAGCCTTGTCAAGTTTCCAGCTGAGTAAACAAGCCCTGTGGTTCCAAGGAAGTACACAGGTAAGGGACATGCAATTCTCAGTCTTCCACTTCATGTCAGTCACCTTCCAATGCTCAAGGCATTTCTCAGTTACAAACTGGTTCCCAAGTACTTCAGCTCTAATCTAATTATGATATGGCACATCACAAGCAAGGATTACTGAGGTCTTCACTACAGTCGCTAGAGCCATTCATTCTTTATCCTAATGAAGGACCCATTTCATTCTTTATGCTTCACTCTAAGCATAGCCCTGTTTGTTCATTTTGGGCTGGGTTGTAACTGAGGCTTCGAAGAGTTTCAGTTACAGAATTTATTAATCCTTCACAAGAAAAGACAATTGTCACTGAGCTCCTATATCAAAAAGCAAATGGGGGGGCAGGGAAGAGTAGGAAGACTAGAGGAAGGACTCAGTCTGCTTAGGCATGCCTTCTCCATACAGGGAGAACTAGTTCAGAGCAGAGGAGGTTACAGCCATCCAAGATATTAATATCATGAATTAATTATTCCTCTGCATATAAAGGAGATAACTAGTCTCCATACTTACTGCACTATAGTATTTCACTTCAAAGTGACTAAAATAGCATCCAACTTGTACTTAGATTTTAGTCTTTAACATCTCATTTGGGGGAAGGTGTTTTATTTTCAAATTACTGCATAACATTAATTAAATTGCTAAATCAAAACAAAGAGAATCCTCTCCAAGGTGTGGACAGAAAGTCATCTCCTCTGAAGGAAGAGACTAGGCATCACTAGTTTAGAATGAGCAAATTATTCTAGTTGTACATATTACTTTCAGCTTCACAGTTCTCCACGGAGTTTGCTAAGATCCTTTTCAGTAGAGGCCGGTTTAGCTTCTCAAACACACAAATTTTTCTGCAAAGAAAAACTAAATTCTTATGTACTCAGTAGTTGAAAAAGCACAGCAGTCATACATGCCTGCTGTTCCATCACCACTCTTGCAATAGCAGCCTGCACAACATTGGTACGATCCAGACAGTCCATGCAGTTCACTCGAAAAATTCCTTCCTGTTTACAAATCACTCCAGCTTGGTCAACCCTTCAACACACAAAAAAACAAACAGCATAGTGAGATACTTCAAATTCAGTGGGCTTCATCAGCTTCTACAAACAGTAGACAATTTTATACATGGGGTATTATTCATAGTTACAATAATCAACCCAGCCTCCCCCAACTCAGAATTAGCTACTCAGAATTGTCACCACCCTCTAGTTTGGGCTAGTGTACATCTGATTGGGCATGCAATCAGATGCTGCATTCAAGTCATGCATGTATAATATGAGCTTTCAAGGGAAGAGGCATTTGAACTCAAAAATATAGAAGCAAGACAATGACAGCAACATTTCAGTAGCAAAATAGATTCACCACTATGCAGTAATTGATTGAAGACTGCAGACACTCTTTGCCAAAAGGCAGGAACCTCTAACAGTACAAACTCAAGGTTTGCTGACTGTTTTCAGCAGTAAGGTGGCATTCCAAGGGTTTGGGGGTCAAATACAAAGTGTTTTTCATTATATGTAAGAAACCATGGAAGTGTTAAATGTAATAAGCCTCAGGCAGAGAAGAGTCTGATCATTATCTGTTGCTGTGTGCATATAACACTAATAATTTAGAACTCAAGCATGACACACAAGCTGGGCACCAAGACAGGGATGTAAAACATACCAGTTATGAAAGAAACAAACAACATTGCTTCTGAATATGCACTTTTCTTTCTACAAATATTTCACACTAGTCTAAAAACAGGTTAAGTACCTACCAGCACCACTTCATGTCCAGAATAATATCATGAATGGCATCAGTCAGTGTTTGAACATTTTCAAACTTCATTCCTCTGCTAAAATACATAATTGCACAAAAGTTAGTTTTCAGTCATGAAAAATCACTACTCTAGTTAACTATTTTATATTATTTGTAGTGCTAACAAAGATTGTGTTTTGGTTAAAGTGGGAGAGACAGACACTCCTGCCATAAATTCTAAATAGCAGACAGCAGGGAGAACTACTTTGAAGTCCAGCTCAATACCTAAATCCAAGGCAAGAGATTCAGATCTCTGAATTCTCAAGAACTGCCATTCTAGAAAACTGCTTCCACAAGGAACAACAAGTGTGCAGCTATTCAGGCACGTGCAACATTCTGGTCTCATTTTAGGCACACTGTCAACAAAAGTACACTATAGATTTGAAGCTGGGGTGCCCTGCCCTGCTTTACCAATGGTTCTATAGGAACAACACCCACATCATCCCCTCCTCCCCCTGCCCCACTGAGTTGTTTTCAGTCATGCTCACAGTGCACAAACAAACAGACCTGGTCACTACAGCAGTTCTTTGGAGAAAAGCAAACTAACAAAAATGACAGCTTGTTTAAGCCAAAGAATAAATATCCAATCTATTCAGGATGTCAACAGTCCTGCAGAAAAGTCTCAAAAGCCATTACTATTTTGAGGGGTTTTTCCCTTTTCCCTCCCCCCTCTCTGCCAGTATCTATAATGACACACTTATTCAGTCAGTAATGCTTTCCCAGGCCAGATGCAATCCCTAGATTAAGTTAGGAAACGAAAATTAAAGCAGTTTTTAGACCACACACTGGTACAGAAATGCATTCTGCTGGAGGGAAGCAGGAGAAACACATGTCTGTGACAGTCACATGCTTGGGCATGTGAATGCTGCACATGCCAACATCAGGGAGGAGTCATGAAAACTGCAACTATTTATACTGATCCTGAAAGAACCCATCCTATGGCTAGAGAAACAAGAGCATGAGAACAGCAGCTTATAGTAAAGAATTAAGAGCAGAACAGTATTCAGTTTGAAAAGCAGGTCAGGCAGAGCTTTACATTCACAGCAATGTTTGAAGTGTCTTGCTTAAAAAGCACAGCAACTGCTGAGGTTTGCCTAATAACTCACTGCATATTTAGCAGGAGATCAAACAGCAGTGCTTGCTCACCCAAACCTGAACTTTCACACTGGTGCTGTCCACAAAATCCATTCTTCCTTTCAAAAACTGTTTTATGCAGAAGCAGAAATAATGATGATTTTTCTCCTCCCTTCCACTCTCCTTCCATGCCAATAACAAAAGATTTGAAGTGACCTTTTTAAAAGGGTGTCTTACCAGTGCTCATGGAAGTCAAATGAAACATAAGTCAGATTTGCATTGTTGTACAGAAGAACTTGTTTCAGGTATGCATCTCCAATTATCTTCTCTCTGCCTGTCTGATCCACCAAATTAATAATAACCTGTTCAAAAGTTTAATTAACACTTGTCATCTGTGACATGAATTGATTAGATATATCATGAAATAACAAAGAGTACAAAAGTACAAACATTTGTGGGTAACCTTGCTGAAGTTACATTCTTACCTAAGACCAAATAAGCTCCAACAAGTACCTGCTCATCTGAGCTTTAATACAGAGAAGTTCTGAATTCACAGGACAGGTACACAAAATAGGCATTACACATTTCAGTAAGTTAATACTGTTTTGTAGAGAACACTTACAAGGATATTTGAGAAGTTTAGATAAATTCTATTTTTGGATCACCCTTCTGATTGTCAACAAGCTTCTAAAAAACCACAACCCTTATCACCAGCATCCAACTGAACACATTACCACAAGATGACTATTTTATCACAGAGCACACACCTGCTTTTTGTAATTTTTCAGCTGTTCTTCAAAGTGTGCACGGAAACAGGACACAGTTTCATTTTCACCTGCAAGGCAGAGCAGAGTTAGACAAAAACAGCCTGTTCAGAAACAAGTTCTGCTTTAAGTACTAAATCTATACTGCAAAATGCCATGTGCTGGTTTTGGCTGGGATGAAGTTAATTTCCTTCACAGTAGCTAGTGTGGGGCTATAGCTTTGTTTAAAGTACCAAGACACACAACATATTGTACAGTTACTTTTAAAGGTCTTTCAGCAATTTGCTCGATTTCAACACTGTACTTGTACTGCAACATGCAGGAAACACCATTCTTAAATCTTGCTTTATTTTGCTTTTTGTGCCAAGCAGACTGAACTTGAATAAGGTTTAATTTTTCCACATATGTACCACACACCCACATCAAACATCTCTTCCAAAAGACAAGTGCTTGCATTTGTTTTGCATTTTTTGAAAAAGCAGACTTAAGGCCAAGTTTGCAAATTGCAAGCGGGGACATGCAGGACAGGAGATAATACTGGAAGGATTATCCAGTTCTCCTAGAGGACAGAAGTACTGGTAACTAAAAAGCAAAACCACTATCCAGGTGATTCATGGCACCTCTGATTTCTCAAAGTCTCATCACCTACTTGCAAAACACAATTCCTCAGTATTTTTTTGAACGGTAGAAGTTCAGTTGGAACTAATCAATTTTTGCTTCCAAATATCTGAGGGCAGTGTGATAGTTTAATTTTATCTTGCTCACTTCATGAATTTAAGTTTCCATAAAATCCTCCCTCTCCAGTAATGTCCAGGTTATTTGAGGTAAAAACCAAAACAAAACACCCCAATCTGTTAGCACATCTCCATTACATTGGCCACAGCACTACTTGCCAACCTAAAAATATGTGCTTTGTCCAAATCCCTGAACAAGCTGAAAGGCCCATTTTACCAGGAAAAGAAAACAGTCCCTTAATTTTCCAACATCACAACCCCCCTCATAGAACAGATTGATTTCTTTTTTTTTCAACTCTAAAAATAGTCTTCAATGACAAAAGACCAGACCTGCTACTGCTAGAGGAGAACGTGAATGCAGCACAAGCTGAACTTGCAGAAGTACACACTGATGATCTAGGAAGCCAGTCAAGCCTCTCCAGTGGCAGTCTGGTTATACAAGATCATGAGCATACCAGATTCCTTCTGAGAAAAGTTTCTCCTTTACAATGATAAACCTAGAGAAGCCACTGCTGACCTCTCCTTTGAGGACAATTCAGGCTGTTAATGCCTAGTTCATACCAACATCCACATTTGCCACAGTCTTGGCAATATTCTTCCATGTTTTGTCTTTTGCATTGAGTGGAAAAGGAAGCATTTCCCATTTGTCAACAGCATGCTACAAAACTGGTGTGGCATTAAATGCCTGTTTTCTCACATCAAAAGAGCAGTTCTTTAAGAAGGAACCTCAGCATAAGTTCACTTTGATGTCTTACAAATATCATTGTCCACAAGGTCTAAGGTTCTCAAGAGAGAAAGAAAAATTAACTCCCTTCCCAACTCAGGCAACACTGCAACACATTAGACATAAAACAGGTACTTCATTAAATATTGAAATGCAAGGCCTGTTGGAATTTACAACAGACCAGAAATTGGAGCTCTGCAGAGTTGCAATTTGAGGAGTTAATTGGAGTCAAGTCATTCCTCTTATTCCTGGCTTCTAATGCCACTGAAATAGTGGTACAGCACCACTCCAATGAACCTGTTTCTCCTGGCACTCTGCTCTTTAGGTATCCCACTCAAATACTTACTCTTGTCCAGTCGAGGCCGTGGGTTATACCTGTATCCAACTTGGCTCCAGAAGACAGGCACAGAGCCCCTCGTTTGGATGAATGACAGGGAATGGTTATGAACATGGATCAGTTGCTCTGTCTCCACGTAGTTTGCCACGTTTCCATTTTTATCCACACCCCTTCGCTTATACCGCATGCCTGGGAGGAATGAGAAGGATCAGCCTCACACATACACAGCTTTTGTTACTTGTTCTTTAACAAAGGAACCACAAGAAGAGGGTTCTAGCCAAAATACATGCTCAGTCTAAGAGCTGTTCCTGTCCTACTTGAATCTTGAAAAGCTGTGGTGACTACAGATGAAGTNTATTTCTGTAAGAAGTAGCAGCATTTTTCCTCCATTAGTCATAGGGCTTTTAAATCAGGAAGGAGAAAGAGAAAGCAGCCCAAGATAAATTTGGGGAGATGAAGCAAACAGAAACAAGTCCAGGCCAAAAGCCCTCTTTTACTCTCAGCTATCTAAGGACAAAAGAGAACTCTACAATATTTNAGCAGCAGAAAGCAACTTGCCAGGGCAAGGTAGTCTAGGGTAGGCTTGATCTATCTGTGACTTTATGGCGAGCTCAGCAGAAGTCCTACTTTAGTGCTCAGTATTTCCCATGACCATAAAGGTCATTTCTGATAGATGCTCCACTTGTAAAAGATCCCACACACAGCCAAGTACTTGCATGTTCCACAAAACAGAAAACTTATCCCCCTTGTTTTAACCTAACTAATGAGCTGAAATCACTAATTCTGCAGATTAAGAACAGATATTGTTCTGAATGATCTTTAAACTGGCAAGTGCTTCTGTAGGGAGGTTTGCACATTCCCTACTCAAAGGAGGGTATGTTACTATTTCAGGAAAGGTGCAAGTAGTAGCAAGGAATGGGGAAGGACAAAGTAAAAGGGGTTGGAGAAAGAGACCCAAGGCCATGGTTTATAGCACAGAATTTCAGATCCACAGAATTCGAACAACTCTGTTGAAGCCCACAGCACTGGATCACTTGTGAAATGAACCTCAAAAGCACTAGTCAAGGCCTATGGGAGAGGAGGGAAGAGGTTAGAAAATGGGAAAGGGAAGTAAAATACCTACTACAAGGACCTTTACATGGTCACAAAATATCAAAGGGGTATTACAGCCTTTAATCAGACAAAGGATTTTAGACTAAAGCTTCAAACACCCTTTACTTAGAGCCACTGTTGGTGGCAGGACATGACACCAAAAACCAAACCACTTCATTGCATAGGAAACTTCAACTGCCTTACTTTGGCTATCTCAGCTGTTGCAGACAGTGGGCTCTGACTCTTAAGAGTAGCTCTTCCTTCATCTTGCAATAACTTTCCTTAAGGTCTTGGGCATGTTGATNAAGCCATAAGGGCTGCCTGGTTGTGCCTCCTGATGTTAGGACATCCAGTGCACCAGTCATTGGGTGGCAGGAGTTGCTTTAGTCTCTGTCTCAAACTACATTGAAAGAGAATTCTCCACAAAGCTGATTTTCCCCATGCCCAAGCTGGAAAACCATCACGAGCCCAGATCTGAGCCTCAGGGAAATGTTGACATCGAATGACTCCATCACAGGTTCCTTTCCTCCATATCCTGTCTGATATTTGAATAGCACGTGTACAGCATAGCAATGGAAAGCAGTAAGATGCTTTAAGACACTTAAATAAGACAGGATATAGTTTGCATTTGTAGTTGGATTTTGTTGTTGGTGGGTTTTTTCATTTTTACTTGGTTTTGTTTTTATTTGATGCTTTTTTGTTTGGTTGGTTTGTGTTTGTTTGGGGTTTTTTTTTTGTGGTTGGTTGGTTTTGTTGGGTTGCTTGTTTGTGTGCTTATATCCTCCTGTCTACTCAGCTTCTGTCAAAGCCCACAAAAGACCTTTGAAAATGCAGCTCCCACACAGGACTCATGCCATACATCAGGACAGATCAGTACACTAGGTCCTAACCAAGGTGTTCTTTGCAAAGATGGAACTTTATCTCAGAACTTTGACCTTCAAAAATGCATTTAATGCTCCAGAGGAAACTGGTGAAACTCCTTAGTAACTGCACTAAGGTGAAGTGCTGTATGCACTACAGCCTTTTCTTTGCCTGCTGTAAGCAGGAAAGGCTGCAGTGCATACTTTGACAAGAGCTGACCATCTGCAGAACAACACAACACTCTTCTACACCCATCTCCAACGTTCAGAACAATCTCACTACCTTGAACTAGGTTTGCCTACCAGCTCTGTGCCGACTCCGGCGTGAAATAAGTGCCACCAGAAACGTTGGATGAATGTCATCCACACAAGTTGATTCCTGAGGAGGAGTTTCAGGGCTGCTCTTATCATCATCAGAAGCTTCACTATAGTTTACTACAAGTTCTTCAATTTGCACAAATCCTTGTATGATGGGTATAATCCAGAAGTCCACTTCAGCATTCTGAAAAAGAAAACCAAAACATTTCCATTCCCATTGGTTCTGCATTGCCCACAATTACTTCTGCCATTTCTTATGTTTATAAAGAGTTGTTCCACATGCTTTACATGTTTTAAGAAAGTTTTTCCTTATCTTTGACCTATT